>BRDA01053438.1:0-11482 GCA_036984385.1 Crenuchus spilurus | reverse complement strand
CTACAAGCAACCAGAGACAGATGGCATTGGAGAGAGGTGACTCGTCTGTGCAGCCTACCATCGCGAAGCGATGACGGCGTATGACATGACATGACCTCTGCTGGAATTACAGCACCAGTCATAAGTTTGGACAAATCATCTTGACATTCAGTGGTTTTTCATGATTTAAAAATGTTCTGCATTGTAGATTAATACCAAAGTCATCCAAACTATGAATAAATACATATGTAATTATTTAGTAAACAAACAGAATAGTTAGTGTTAGTGACAATTAGCATCATAAACACTGAGGTATCTGAAAACAGGTAAAGACTCTTTTCCCAGCCCTGTTGCTGTCCGAAATGTCTGCCTGTAGAGGTGAAGGGCTAATAAGTAAATCTGAACATATCTTGGCTGAACACATACACTTAAGGTATGTGGAAAAATGTATACAAATGATTTTAATCCATCTTTAAAACCTTACATATGTATGGAGAGGTTGAATATACCTTTATATATACACTTTCATACACAAATGAATGAACCATAAACACAAAAAATGTAGATTCATGTTTTACATGGTCAATTTTCAGTTTGAGATGGTTTTGGGAAAAAACTTAAAATCTGATAATTGGAGGACATCAGAAATACAAATATGTGATTCATTTCAAAATGTTAAATCCATAATAAAAATGTACTAGTGTTTTTTTCAGGGCCAATACACTTATTAATAAATTACTGGATTAATTAATTTATATATTAAATATTAATTTACCATAAATGTGATGTTTATGGCATGTAAATATACAAGGATTCAACTCACAACTTACATTAAATGAATGTAAAAATTTGCATTAATATTAGAACATTACAAATAATAAGTTCTAGGTAACCACTGAAAAAGCACATTTAATTTGATTTACTTGGCATGCAGTCCACATTTCTAGCAAATCAAATAGTGCTCTCAATAAGTGTTTTTATTTATTTATTTTATTATATTTTTTGCATTAGATATGTGCACAGATGACAAAATGACAGGGAAAATGCTAAATATCAGTTTAGGGCAGATTACTGTTCAACTCCTAATTTATATATATTTAGCAGTAGACATATATTTTTCTTTAATAAATGTGATAATTGTACAGCCCACTTTTACTTACACACACACACACACACACACACACACACACACACACACACGCACCATGGGCAACAGTCTCTCTCTCTCTCACACACACACACACACACACACACACACACACACACACACACACACACAGACCTGCACCGTGGGCAACAATCACTCTCTCTCTTACACACACACACACACACACACACACACACACACACACACACACACACACACACACACACACACACACACACACACACACCTAAAAACAGAAACAGCTGCTGGAGAAGACAGTGGCATGCTGTTCAAGTGAATAGTTTTAAGTGTGTGACCTTTACTGAAGAAAACCTTTTGGAGGGGAAAAATGAAGGAGATGACCCATCAATCTGGACACGAAGCAGAAGAGCAGAGCTGACA
The DNA here is from genome assembly GCA_036984385.1 of Crenuchus spilurus. Classification (NCBI taxonomy): domain Eukaryota; kingdom Metazoa; phylum Chordata; class Actinopteri; order Characiformes; family Crenuchidae; genus Crenuchus; species Crenuchus spilurus. The sequence continues at coordinate 9,954 of BRDA01053438.1, read as the reverse complement.
AATGCCACCAACACAGACAGACAGACACACACACACACTCGCCTACACCAGAAGCCTTCACATTACTAACAGCTAATGGCCTGAATTAATGCAGCCAGAAATATGATAAATTATATTTCCATATTTTGGCATTTCAGCCCCTTGAGGCAGTTGTTTACTCTTCTTGTCATGCGACATTCATTGCATTTGAAGTTTCACGTGAGATAAAACAAGCATCAAACTTTTCACACAAGACACACCCCTCCGATCACTGGTGCCTGCTGAGATTAAACCACAAATATATACAGAGTAAATGACAAACATCACTCTGCTCAGTGTACAGTTAAAAGACTTCAAGAACACAGAAAACATGGAGCACAGACTGGGATCCAAGAATCTGGCTCTTCATAGCATCAAGAGTTACATTATTCTTACACTCTGGCTGGACCACTTTTGGTGCTATATGGAAGCATTTTCAAATACTGTAAAGGGACACGGAACCATACACAACACCAACAATGAAACCTTGTGCCGCTGACACAATGCCCAGGTTGTAAAAATAGCAGAACATGTCTTCTTTCTAGGTAGAACACATTCTTTATCAATCTGAAGAACAATCCCACTATGCAGCATTTTACGTTGCACCACAGTTGTGACAATAGTGGAAGCCTATTTGGTGTAACAATTCTCAAAAGGTTCTACAAAAGAACCACACGTAACACATTCATTAATCAATCAATTAATCCATCAATTAAAACTTACATATACCGGTAGGCCTTTTTACCACGGACATTGTCACAAAGCAGCTTTACATAACTGGCGTCAAAACAATTTGAATCAAAATGCAAAATCCGTTGCGAGTAAGCCAAAGGCGACAGTGGCAAGGAAAAACTTCCTTGAGGCTGGAGGAAGAACCCTTGGGAGGAACCAAGACTCGCAAAGGGGATCCATCCTCCTCTGATCAAACTACTGATATAACTTTACAACAATAAATTCACTTAATATAGTGAAGAACCATTTCCCTACATTTCTTAGCATGCAAATGAGGAACCATTCCTTGATCTATTTCCTGAAAACCCATTGAAGAACCATCTTTCTTCAGCACATTTAAAAAAAATGTCCAGCTAGAAGAAAATGTCTTGGTTCTATGTAGGCAGAGATGCAAAGAACAACTGAAGAATGATTTTTGAGACTACTTTGTGCTATGATTGTGGCTGGTGCTATACAGAACCATTTTCAAAAGTGTTCTACACAGAACCATATACAACACCTTCAACATCAATGGAGGAGCTATTTCACCACACAGAGAACCTTGAAAACATGCAGACAACTTCCTTTACTGAAGAACGCTTGAAGGGATCTTTCTGTAAGAGTTTATGATGCCTTCATATCCAGCTTATAACCGTGGATTTTCTGGATGTACAGTATATTGTTATAATCTGTTATATTTAAAAACTAATTCAGTCTCTTTTCTGACATGTGAAAGTCCAAAATAAGGTAGAAAAAGGGGGTGGGGGAACAGTTAAATATTCAACATATCATGTTCTTCAATAACAATGAAATCATAATTGGAAAAATATGAGGAATGTAAGCTACAGAAATGAATATTATTCTTAAGACAGAGATTCCGATTCAATATTTACTTTCTAAATAAGGTGAAAGAACGGCAATGTAGGAGAGGTATCGGCAGGCCTCAAAGAAAACAATGAAAACAGCTGAACTTTTCACTTTTTATCTTTCAGCACAGAGAAAAGCATACAAACACAACACAGCACTGATCACTCTCAACATAAAACAAATACACTATTTTCACAGAAAGACAAGGAGATAAAAACAACATCTTTATGTATTTATCTGCTGAAATTTCTACATGTTTTAAACAGCACTGTCAGAAAATTATGTAGAATTCCAAAAAAGGTGGGACGCTGAGTAAAATGTAAATAAAAACATGCAGTGATCTGCAAATCTCATAGACCTACATTTTACTCACAATAGGCACTAATGCAACACTATACCATCAGAGATACAGGCTTTTTCTCATCAACTGTGCGCTGATAAAAAGCTGGACGGTCCCTCTGCTCTGGAGTCAGCAGGACACACTGTCTGTAGTTTCAAATTTTGATTAATCTGACCATTTTTCATATTGCCTCAGTCCACTTTAAACAAGCTTTGCCCAGAGAGATCAGTGTTTCAGGACTGTATTGACATTCTTCTTTACATTATGTCACTTTAACTTGCCATTTGTGAACTGAATGACAAACTGTGTTCACAATGATCTCTGGAAGTGTTCCTGAGCCCATCCAGTGATTTCCAGTACAGAATCATGTCTGTTTTAACGCAGTGCCCTCTGAGGGCCAGAAGATCACAAGCATTCAATACTGACGGCCTTGTCCTTTGCGCACAAGGATTTCTCCAAATTTTCTGATATTATCTACTGTAGATGGTGGGATATTCAAAGTCTTTGCAATTTTACATTAAGGAACATTCTTCTGAAATTGTTCCACAATTTGTACACACATTTTTTCATAAACTGGTAAACCTTTGACCATCTCTGCTTCTGAAGACAATGACTCTCTAAAATGCTCGTTATATCAAGTCATATGACTTACTTGCAAATTCTCCTCCAGTTGTTGTTTTTTTTAGTGCCACTTATGTTTAAATCCTTTCGTTGCCCTGTCCCAATTTTTTTGAGATGTGTTGATGCCATTAAATTCTTAATGAGTTAATATTCTTTCATTAAATTGTAAAATGCATCACTTTCAGCATCTGATATGTTCTATGTTCTGTTGTGAATAAAATATGGGTCTATGAGACATGCAAATCATTGCATTCTGTGCTTCTTTATGTTTAGTTATATTTTACACTACATTTTTGGGGGGGGGAATTGGGGTTGCATTTAAAAAATTCACTACATTTCCTTTTCTAGGAGAAAGCATTTTTATATCTTCATAACTGATCTTTCTTAAACAATAAAGTCTGGTGTCAGAACAGGGTGAGTGGAGTCAATGCAACTTCAAACCAATATATTTTGACACAATCTGATACATATATGTTCTTTAAAAGGTAGTGGCTTTTTAAGGAACACCACCCCAGTAATGGCATAGAACTGAACCAGTGATATAGTATATACTAGGACTGGGCGATATATCGAGATTTTAAGAAATATCGATATATTTTATACGATATATAAGATGAGACAATATCGTTTATATCGATATAGTTTTGTTGCGTTGTAATTACACCTGTAGATCATGCATTTTGCCTCTGCACAACTTCACACCGCCCCCTCCTCTCTCCATCGCAAAAACTCCCCCCTCTGCTTCACACATGAGGCAGGCAGCAGAGTTGCCAGGTTCGCAGTTTTCACGGCAAATTGGGATTGTTTGACAATCCAGTCATGGGTGAAAATTCAAGGTTGGCGGGGTGCACTTTTTGGGTTACTTTTAAAAATTATCGCGACCACCAAAAAAACAATAAAAAATGTGTGTTGCCTTGGATATTACTTCAACACGGTGGGTGGATGTGTATAAGTTGACACTAAGGAAGTTTGAATAAACAATAACAACAAAGGAAACATAATATAAGGAAATATATAAGAGAAAACAGTCACTATCTAATATGCCAGGTAAATGGGGAAATACGAGAGGCGGTATTGCAAGGACTGGGAAAAAGAAAAATTTGATGGTTTGATGGACTGATAATAAATCCCTTATAAACAAAATACTAAGTCGTACACTCATAGTAGTTTTGCCATTTGCTTCAAATGTGTGACAGACATATTTTGGCCTAGTTTAAACTTCTTGAAGGGCGGGTTTTAGACTGACTTTGGGCTGGATATTTTTGTTGGACCTGGCAACCCTGGCAGGCAGTGATGGCATGGAGACAGAGAGACGTGAAATAAGCGATCACATAGCAGTTGTTAAGTAAAAAGAAAACGTTGGATAAATTATTTGAAGATGTTTTGTATTCAGAGTGTCAGGTAAGCGGCAGGGTAATGTATTGAAGTCCGGACAAAAGGTTCGAGCACCTCTAATTTTTTCCACCATTTACAACAACAACAACATCATAAAGAGCCGTAAGTGAAGTGTGTGAAACTGTATAGCAGCCCAGACCGTGAAGCTTTACCAGCCTGAAGTCCCGAAACAAACCACATTACAAAACTCATACCTGTGATGTGCTTTATATTAGAAAAAGTGAGAGGTGGGGTGACTTTACAAAAACAGTGGTATATAATATCTCTAAAGACATGATCCCCATCTCATCTGTGGAACAAGACTGCTAAAAACTATTGACTGAAGATACCAGTAAACTAGTCGTAATTACTTGTTCTGTTAAATTTATGAACGCGTTATGGGAAGTTTTGCCAAAATTTTTTATGAAGTTAGAGATTCTCGCCACCCAACTCACCAAAAAGTCCAGCAGGACCTACGAGCCGTACGTGAGTGACTGTACATTAGGGATGGGCGATATGTTATCGTGTGCGATATACCATCAAAGAAACTCCCCACGGTAATTATTTGTCATCTCACAATAAAAACGATAAAATTCCCGCTAGAGGTCTATTGCTTGTTTTCGTCCCGCTCCCACAATAAAATCATCACCATCATGGAGGGAGCGGAGAGTTCGCGCACGCGAGTTGAGTTTAGTTTGTCGTCCAGTGTGTGTGGGGTTGCACGAGCAATCCTGTTGAAAGAGACAGAAGGAGGGTTATAGCTCCGTAGCCACGCCCTAGTACCGCCCCTGATGCTGACATCAACCAGATTAACTATACAGAACTTAAAATTTACATATTGTGGGGTAATGGGAAAGAATAGTAACTTAAACGCATCCAGCACTATGCAAAGCATTTTTATGCTCACTTGTAAACACTTAAGATTAAAGCTAAATACACAGCTCCGAGCTGCTTATGACACTAATGCTACTCCACATCTTACAGACGGTAAGTTACTCATGTAAACAAACTGATCACATCTACCAACACAGGATGATGACTACATTAATAAAACACTAAGCCAGCATAACACAACTGCATAAAATAAACAATTCATAACTGTTTTACAACTGTGTACAACCCGCAAGTGCTTCTGGGTGATGACGTCACCCATACTGCGTGACCTCGACATGGACAATGCTACAATATTTATTACAACAGCAAACTATTATTTAAGTTATAATGAATCATTATTAGGGCAGCACAGAGAGAGACAGCCAGTGTGTGAGTGGGAGAGAGAAAGACAGAGCGAGAGAGAGACTGACTGACCGTCAGCCTCAGAAAGGGTCTTCAGTGGTGGAAATGTGGTAACCTGCCAATGGTCTCTTCTGAAACCAGCCACAGTTAATATGCTGGTCTTTTTGACCAAAAATCTAAAGGTGTAAAGAACATACAGATTTTCCTGTCAGCCTTATTTCTGCATTCTTGCACAAAAAAGTATTTCAGTTTTACATGTTCATTGGAATTTATTGAAATTATTTTTTATCAGGTTGTGTTAACAGTTGTACTACTTTAAGCCAAGTTATTTCTGAAGGTATAAAGCACATACAGATGTTCCTGACAGCCTTATTTCTGCATTCTTGCACAAAAAGGGATTTCAGTTTTACATGTTCATTGGAATTTATTGAAATTGCTTTTTATCATGTTGTGTTTACAGTTGTACTATTTTGTGATTTTTATAAGCCAAGTTATTTTTGAAGGTGTAAAGCATTTAAATAAATTTCAAATTTGTTCTCATATTTCAGACTTGTTTAATAGGTGTCACTACAGTTTTGCAACACAGGTGTACTAGTTGAACTTAATTATTGTAATTTAGTGGTTTCTAGAATTATTTTAGGGCTCTCAAGACAGAATGTAATGATAGATTTATAAAACAAAAGATTAGACTGATATATCTCATTTTTTTATCGTCACTTATCGTTACCGTGATAAAACCTAGAAATTATCATGATAAATTTTTTAGTACATATCACCCATCCCTACTGTACATTTCCTTTCCATTCAGTCTGTTTACATGCTCTGTTATTTGGACAAAGTACTAGGTGTAGGCACATATAGGTGGAAGCACTTTTATAATGTTTACTTCAATGGAAAGTGACTTTTTAAAGAACTAATCAGCCTTTAGCTACTTTTGCTCTGTTTGTTTTCTGTTTACATTTTAATACTACACCTGTGAGTCTTGTTATGAAGGAAAATTACATTATTTTATTTGAGGAGCATTATTATTTACTATATGCCAATAGTTTAGTTTATTTTTGAGCAATTTCTCATGTACATCAATGGCTGAATGGTAATAAAAGTGTCTGTGTGACATTTGAGACATGTAGCTTTGACTCGTGACCTTATTACCTTATGGGAAGAAAAAATATCACAATATATATTGTATATCAATATTCAGATAAAAATATTGAGATATTAGTTTTGGTCCATATCGCCCAGCCCTAGTATATACCACAATTTAAGTGATTTTTTAATATAAAATAACTTAGTGTTGCTTAATTTTTTTACATATAGTAAATGTTGCTCAAGCTTAATTCTGAATATTAGCATTATTAGAACATCACATTGGATACTAACATTATAAGAGTATTTTGATGCTATTCAGGTTATCAGTGATTTTAGGATCATTTACATCTACCATGTCTTCATGGTTATTTACATCTTCCAAATTTTCTCTCTTTCCCAATTTGGTAGTCGGCAATTAACCCAATCCATTAGTGGCTCTCCCCATCACTTTGCACTGTCCATGACTCTAGGAGGGTGAAGACATGCACACCGCCTACACCGATACAGCCACCGCCTCTTTTCGAACCACCATTTGATACACCTTTCCTGGGAAACCAACGAGATCGGAGGAAAGTGCAGGGTCTCTAGTTTCGAACGGACCAATCAGTACCCACCCAGAGACAGCACGGCCAATTTTGCTCTCTTAGGCCCCGGCTGTTGATGGCAAACAGCATGACTGGGATTCGAACTTGCGATCCTCTGGTCATAATGTCAGCGTCTTAGCCTGCTGAGCCACTCAGGGCCACAGTTTCCTAATTATTATAAGAAAAACATTAAGAATGAGAATATTATAGTATATGCATGATTTCTCTGCAACCAGATCTGGGCATGTTACGTTAGCAGTTTAGTTTTCTCTCATTTATATTTCATAAACTTTGTATTACTATCTTTTCTCAATTAAATAAAAAAAGGTATTGCTAACAAATATATTAGGTCAAGATTATATAAGATCTTTTTTTTAATTAAAATTATCCTTATTTTATGTACTATAAAGTTCAAATGTTTTTTAAGGTTAAACTAATGTTAATGTTTACTTTTAAGTTCACTTTTACACACATTCATTACTTAAATAGCAAAAAGCAACACATTTTACCATCAACATTATATTTAAATCTTGTTTATGTTGAGATGCCAGGTTCCTATCATCAATGTTGTGCTGAAATAGAAGTCAGCAAGTTCATCTAGAATCGAGCAATTCATGCTGACTGACTCACAGTCAACTGAGAGACTTTAAAAAACTAGTGAATTTCCTCTTTAGGTAGTGGGATTAAATCAGTACTTGGTTTTAGTTCATTTTTCAGGAGAAAAAAAAATGTGTATCTCACTTCTTAGCTCAGTTTTGGTGTCTCACACTAGTTGTTGGCAGTGAGCTAGATGAACGCTTATGTGCTAAACTTTTGGCAGAAAGTAAAGAGTAGTATTAACCATGAAAGTTACTTTGTTTCATTTTTGCAAACTAAATATAAAAACAGTCCTCCAGCAGTACCAGAGGATGAAATACATTCAAATTTGTTGCTTTGAAAAAATATTTCTGATAAAGAAATCTGAGAAATTATAGTATTTACCTACATGATGGAAAAAAAAAAGAAAAAAAAAAACAAGTTAAAAAATTCCACTTAGACTGTAAAGAAATCGGCCATAAAAATGAATGATTAGTTCATCTCCAAATACCTATACACACAAATCTGGCCTTAATACACTGCCATCCGACGTGCTAAATCGAACAAGCAAGTGTGTGTGCACACATGCCTCCTGTCACAACACATCCTGCCTCACTCGCTCGCTAACGAAGCCACGAAAAGGTTCGATTTAGCCTCAGCGCGACAGCTCAAAATCAGCTCACATTAACACTCGCTGACAGTCCACATCCGTAAATTAACAACAAGCATTCACTCCCTCACTCCAGCAATCACTGACTCGGCTCCCTCACTCGCCCACCCACTCTCAGCCATGAGCGGCTGTCACCATGGAGACACGTCTGTCAATCTAAGCCTCTAATCTGAGGGCACGTGGATGGGGGGACATGTCACATATGTTAAAGAGGGAGAGAGGGGGAATGACCGGGGGAGAGAGGAAGAGGATGGAGGGATGAACGAATGACAGAACCACTGTGACATGTGGCCTGCAACCAACTCAACTTGAGTGTGTGTGTGTGTGTATGTGGGAGGGGGATAGAACACACTGAGGTTCCACTAAACTCCACTGACAAGAACAGCTTTAGAGTGGCACTGAGGAACCCGGGGGGAGAGGAGGCCACAGGATTCACTGAAAGGTGTGCTACTGAGGTCCATTTGGCTGCATATGCACGCTCCTAAGAAAAAGGATGTTCTATTTGGAAGGAAGTAAACACTGGCATGCAGAAGTTTGGGCATCTCTGGTCAGCTGTCAATAGTAGAAGATGAACTGATCAGCAAAAGACATTTTTCAAAACTGTAAGCAAGATAAGTCTACAGTGTTGCCTTTAGAATGTTCTATAATTCTGCATAAATATGAATTAAAACATCATCAGATGTTCACACAAGTCCTAAAAATAGATCAAGAGAACCCAGTTAAAAAAATGAGACACAAATATTATACTTGCTCATTTATTTATTGAGAAAAATGATCCAATATGACAGAGTTGCAGAAGGTCAGGTGTTTTCAATCAATGGGATGACAATCAGGTGTGAGTGGGCACCCCGTTTTATTTAAAGAACAGGGATTTATCAAAATCTGCACTTCACAACACGTTTGTGGAAGTGTATCATGGCACAAACAAATGAGATTTCTGAGGAGTTCAGAAAAAGAGCTGTTGATGCTCATCAGGCTGGAAAAGGTTACAAAACCATCTCTAATAAGTTTGGACTCCACCAATCCACAGTCAGACAGATTGTGTACAAATGGAGGAGATTCAAGACCATTGTTACCTTCCCAGGAGTGGTAAATCAACAAAGATCACTCCAAGAACAAGGCGTGTAATAGTCAGCGAGGTCACAAAGGACCCCAGGGTAACTTCTAAACAACTGAAGGCCTCATTCACATTGACTAATGTTAATGTTCATGAGTCCACCATCAGGAGAACACTGAACCACAATGGTGTGCATGGCAGGGTTGTAAGGAGAAAGCCACTGCTCTCCAAAAAGAACATTGCTGCTCATCTGCAGTTTGCTAAAGATCACGTGGACAAGTCAGAAGACTATTAGAAGAATGTTTTGTGGACAGATGAATGAATGAATGTTACACTTATATAGCGCCTTTCAAGATACCCAAGGACGCTTTACCACCAACACACTCAATTTACACACACTCAACCACACACACCAGTGAGAAGCGGCAGCCAGCTGCACACAGCGTACCGTATTTTCCGGACTATAAGTCGCGTTTTTTTTCATAGTTTGGCCAAGGGTGTGACTTATACTCTGGAGCGACTTATGTGTGAAATTATTAATACTGTGGCGACCCAGACGGCTCGCGAATAACTCCTCCAGAAACCATTTATAGAGGTGTGTTTTTATTGGTCAATCTCCAGCAATACAACACAGCAGAGAGAATTAGACTAGCATTCATGCACTCACTCACACAGGTATGCATCTGATCTACCCCCCACACCAACGGTGACTATCTTAAATTACACAAGCACTCACACATGCACACATTTATTCATACAACACAGAACACCTAAAGCTTTTACCCCTACATGAACCCACAGAACAGTTACA
>BRDA01053429.1:0-10515 GCA_036984385.1 Crenuchus spilurus | reverse complement strand
TTTTTTTTTTTTTTTTTTTTTTTTTTTTTTACAAAGATTTGGTATTTTAAAGGATTTTATCCAGCACTGGTCTGTTGATGTGCTATAAATTTCTAAAGTTATGTACAAACACCTCTCTGATCTACTCATTTCAACTGACTGTGAAAACTGCTTTTTCAAAAAATCCTTATTCTTTGACAAATAACTTTTTGTTTTAAACTGTAATGCAAATAGTTACTTTCCCTGGTAACGAGTTACTTTTATTATAGAGTAATTCAGTTACTAACTAAGTTACTTTTTTTAACAAGTAGTGAGTAACTATAACTAATTACTTTTTTAAAGTAACACTGTAAATAATAGATAGATAGATAGATAGATAGATAGATAGACAGAGACAAATAGAATCAGCTGTATGGTGTGAGTGTACAGGGTCTAGGGTGGGGCAGCATTATTATTACTGTCATTAGTTGAAAGTTTGTACTGCACTACCTTCCTGTATACCCACACTAAGACTCTGTGGCTAATAGCTTTCTTTTCTCTTTCAAACAATTCTAATAAGCAGACTCCACCCACAAAGATGCTATTCTTGTAATTATGGTCACAGGGTTGGACTAGCTTTACAGAACATACTGAATTTGTCATTAATTTGTTATTTGTTTGTCAGTGTCCACTGAGCCTTGGTTGATCTGAAGGTTTCTTCTTCCTGGTCTTAGGAAATGTATCTTTGCTATTGTTGCCTCTGGTTTGCTTGAACCCAGATTCTTTTTTAAAAAACAGTTTTTTTAAAGTTTGATTTAAATGGTTAACCCAATCTCCAGACCTGAACGCCTTTGAAATCCTCAGGTTTATGAACAAGAGGCAGATGAGTGGTTACAACCCATCACACAAAGCTGACAAGTGGCATAAAATCACCCAACCATAATGAAAGACTTGTAGAGATCATGAACAAATCAGGCTTATTCTAACAATTACAGATCTGAACTCTTCTTAAGTTAAACATTAATATTCAGACAAACTCTGAAAGCATGTGCAGCTTACATTTTTCCAGAGCTGTATTCACTTTGCAAGCTTGACCAAAGTAGCAACAGCCGCTACAAAACAATACATTTGTATGTGGAACAAGGATAGGTCAGTACTTATCATTGTTTACCAGTTTTTTTCTTTCTCTTTCTCTTTTCTCTCTCTGATGTGCCCTGCCTGGGGATACCCAGGAGAAGCCACATCACTGACATTCTGAGCATTCCTCTCATTATGTCTCTCCTTCTCTATATCTTCAAACTTCTAACCTCTTTTAACACAACAACAGCAGCTGTGACAAATGATTGACATCTGGCCTTAACACAAGTTTGCTCTGAGGAATTCAGCATCAGCCAGACCACACACATATTCACAGGGCTGTTGTTAGCTGCCCCCTGGTGGCCTGAGCTGGAGCTTTGTGCTTTTACAAGCAGAGAGTGAAAGCTTCATGCTGACTTATCTCTTCATTCAGTGGCCTCACTATACAAACACCTAAATCACTAACAGCCTGAGTGACCTTGTCTGATTGCCTGTATTTCACTCTACAAATTCCCCAAGCACTCATCACAGCTCACTCTGCTGATGAGAGGTACATTTCAGAAACCTCCTGTTTGAGCCCGGCTCACATGTTCAACATGTGGAAAACGCATTCCATCTGGAGAGGTTTCTGTAGAGCTGTTAACTTCCAAACCGAATTTTTCTTTTTATTTGATTCTTTCAAAGGCTTGTTTTCTGAGTTTGTTTGTAGTTACTAAAAAGTTTTACAGTTCATCATATTTAGTATTTATTACATGTAAAATGACATTTCAAACCTTTTAAAGCGGTAATCAGTATGGCTTGTAGCTCATGTAAATCAGAAATCCAGAATCCCAATATTTCATTTCAATTTTCATTTCATCACTTTATATTATGACTGTAAAATACGACAGTTTACCTTTTTGAATTCAATTATGAGCACAAATGAACTTTTTCACAATATTCAAAATTGGAGATGCACTAGAATATATTGCACTACAAATACACTGTTTAGTCTGGGAAGAGCATCCCCATTCCTGTTAAATGTCATTTCTTAATTACATCATTAACTGAGGAAACAGCAGTGTAAAATGCCTTGCTGTCTTCTTATATCTTCTCCTGCTTTGTGGGCATCAGTTGACAGCTTGTTGGGACATATATTTTAAAGGGTATCTGAGTATTTATAAAGCTTTGAAATGTTCATTACCTAACAACTATTGTAAATACGGCATAGCCATAACAAGCTAACTGAGATCTAAGACCTTGGTAAAAGTGAGTGCAAATGCATCAGGGTGCCCAAACTTTTGCATGGTGCCCCTTTTCTTTTTTCAGTCTAAAATTGTACAAAACAAAGGTAATACACTAATTGTGATTAAAATGACAAAGCAATATGTCGAATCACTGTCATAGTCACAGTGTCCCATTTTTTTTTACATTTTTAAAATGTGAATGCATTTCTTATGTTTTAAAGAGATATTTCAGCCCAAAATCAATTTCCAGTTTCTGTCACTTACCCAACATGTTGCTAGCCAATCAAATATGTTTGTCATACTTAAATTGCTTCTTTATTTTAAAATGGGAGCTACAAGGCTAGTGTAGCTAACATGCTAATGCACACTTATGCTCATCAAATTAACATTAAGTGGACTTGCTAACATGGTTTCTGACCTGTAAAACATGCTGTCATCTATAAACATGGACCAAATTTGGCAGTGTAATAGGAGAGGTTGGGCTACAGCGCAAATATAAACTTTTAAGTCAGTAAGGCTTGAGAATAAATCAAGACAATCAACTGACATTATGTACAATACTATGCATAGCAATAGTTACAACACAGGTCTTGTAAAAGATATGAAGCTCAAACATAGAGCTTCTCTTCCAGTGCCTAAAGGCACTGCAGCCATGCTGCGTGTTTATCTCATGGCTTTGGTTCGACTTGCCTTGCCAAGTTATGCGGCTCATTGGAAACTATTAGGACCAAACAGAATGAACAAGCTTTTAAAGTGACAGTCGCCATGTAAACTCATAAGATAACAATCAGGTTTCAATCCAACTTTTCCCCCATTATTTTATTGTTTTCAATCTGTGAAATGTATTTTGATTTCCATTGAACATGCAGTAAAAGTATATATACAGACATGCATTATATGCAGACTTCTGCAAAGCCTTGGGTATGTGTATAGAATAACTGGAGAAGGTAACTGATTTGCCTGTCTTTGTTTCCTCACCTTGTAGAACCAATTGCAGTTGTGTAGCTTTGTTCCCACTGGTCTGTGCCAGAACTGTAAGACTTAGCTTAGCTGTAAGACATTTGTCTTACTGTATTGTTATTGTGCTTTATTTTGTGATGCAGAAGTGTTCCATGAGTGCTCTAATATTATCTCACTCTCCTCCTTCTCTCTCCCTTTTTCCAGTTGATACGTCTTGGGAGTGATGCACTGGCTTCCCCTGGTTGCTATGGTGATAGCCTCGGCCCTGTTCTTCCTTCGGTGTCCTCTGCCCAGGCTTGTTGTCGCAAGGATGGAGCCTGGCAACAACATCAGGACCAGTTCATCTGCAGAATACAACTCCAAATCGAACGATTCCCATAGGGACTTCAACTCAAGTGCCAATGACTCAGAGAGGGCACCACACCAAACAGCAGGTGCATACAATGGGAAGGACAGCACCTTGGCATTGTTTATGTACAAGGATCCTTTATTCAAAAGGAAGCAAAGCCAGGAGATACTGGCAACAGAAGGACACCCAGCCAGTACAGGGGATCAGATGGATCTTAGATTGCAGGGTCTAAAAAGTCAAGCACGCAAAACTTTCAAAAAGGACAGTCGAGTTCCTGTGGATTACAAAGCTAAAGGTGGCCAGTTTCAAGATAGTGGCAATTTTGAGGGAGCTGGTACTCGGGGTAGAAAGACCCTACTGAAAGATAGGAACAGTGATATGACCCGTAGTAGGAAGGCCTTGGTGAAAGTCAGGCACAATGAGGACAACTCTATGGTGAATCAGCAGTTGCCAGACTTACTACCTGTAGATGGAGATGGTGTTGAGATTGGGAAGGAAATTTTAATGCCTGCAGAAGGCCTGGACTTGAACTTTGATGAAGCCCTGCAGGAAGATGAGGAACTGTTGATGCTGGCCTCCCACCCCAGAGTCTTGTTTACTGCCTCCCCTGTTCCTCCCAAACACCCTCCTCTGCAATTCCTGTTGGAGTCAGGTCTCCAGCCTGAAGAAGTTGAGGATGAAGAGCACAGGAGCAGTGATGTCAACAGGATGCAGCTGGAGACCACAGCCAAACCAAGCCAGGAGAGACAGGTCCCATCCTACAGGGACCTCCTGCTAGGCCTTTCTCCCTCTGCCAGACCCTCACCAGCACTTTCCTCCCAAAGCCCTCATAAGGTAGCCCGTCAAAGACGGCAAGTGGGACTGGAGGGCCGAGAGCGAGCTGCCTGCGAGTCTGTCAGCAAATGGGTTCTAAACAGAAAGACAGCCATAGACCTTAAGATGCGCAATGTAACCGTGATCAGTGCTTTTGAGACCAAGAAGGGCAAGGTAATTCAGCAGGTCTTCTATGAGACAAGATGTCGTGAATCTGATAGCAAGGAACCATCTGGGGAGCATGGCGTGGCCGGGGGAGACTGTCTGGGTGTGGATAAGAAGCACTGGGCGAGCGAGTGTCGGACTAAACAATCGTATGTGAAGGCGTTCATCTCGGACAGCAATGGGAGAATGTCCTGGAACTGGATTCGTATAGACTCATCCTGTGTGTGTGTACTACAGAACAAAAAACATAAGAACCAATGGCAGGGTCAAGGGATTAGATGAATGATATATATTTCTCAATCCCCTTCCCTCTCCTTATAGATATATAGAAAGAGCGTGAAAAGGAGAAATAGAGACCTACACGAGAATTTAAATACTGTGTGATTGAAAAAGAGGTAGTTACTGGTTATGTCCCAATTCAAGCTAAACCATTACTGTCAGAGCTGATAACAGCATATTTTAATGGACGGCTATTGGATATATTATGCCCTATTCTGCTTCCTTCTTGTTATTTTAATTATTTTCATCAAAGCATGTAAACTTTAGCAGTAATAGTGCCTTCACAACTAAGAAGTACTTGAAGTTTAGATCAGTGTGAAATATGCAAGTAACACCATGTTAATTCTGAAATGGTGGTCCAGAAATCAACACTATGCACATCAGTTCTGTATCAGCAGATATGCAATATTAAAGGGGTAGTACGTCCCTCATACCAACAAAGCAGAGGCTTCCCTGTTTCCATGAAGACTGGTTAGCACATCTCTTCCTGGTCAGTGGGACTCTAGCAGCTAGCCTTCTAAAATGCTTATATGAGCCCAACCTTCTCTCTGTCCGCCCCTCTAATTCACACCAGCAAGGCCAGTGATTTTACTGCATACAATAAAGGAATATTTTAACAAAAAATCTAATCTGCAAACTTTCTCCTTCACTGCAGAGCTACGGGGCTAATGTAGCACACAATTAATGAAAGCTAATACGTTACAATTAGCATTATGCTAAATCTTAAAACAATGGTTGCTTTAAACTGTTACAAATTAGTAATGTCAAATAGATTTGTTTATGTGCTTTGAATATAAGTCAATATATATTCAAAAGCATGAACAAATTCTGACTTTAAAATGACTGTTACTAAAGTTTTAACTGACTGGTATTTTGGTGCATGAAAGTAGGCGATGCCATACAGAAAGTGTTAAAGAAAATCCACTATATGGATTCTGATACGTACGACAATGTTTTAGGGCCACAAAAAAATAAAAACAGTTGACTTTGAGAATAAAGTTGCAATATTAAAACTTCGATTGAGTATTTTTTATTGGTAAATCTGATACAAAAGTATAACTTTACCAAATCCTCTACGTCCCTCATTTTATCACGAGGAGACTGCTATCGTTTTAAAAAACTCCAATAATGTGACTTTCCTGGCTTTAATGGCACCTTTTTCTCATAACATTACAACTTTATTCTTGTAATATTATGACTTCATTCTCATATTATGACTTTTTCCCTCGTAATATTACGACTTTACTCTAAAAGTCTGTTTTTATTTTAAGAGTGGCCCTAAAACACTGTTGTAGATATGATAGTTTCTAATATAGTAAAAACCAGCCCGTTACATATTTTCTATGTTAGCCTCATAGCTAAACGTGTACAAATGTCATACATGCTTGGTTCAATGTTTAAGATTGTGCAAATTAGATTTTTTGACAGACTATTCCTTGAAAGGGATATAAGCTCAGTTCAGGATTTAGGTCAAATCTACTCTTATGTCACAAAACTGACTTCAACAATTGCTGTTTAATTATGTATTTTGTTACATATATTCTATACAGGCTGTAAGTTATTACTTGTTCATTAGTAAGTAAGCATGAGTACTTGTGATATTAATATATTTTTGTAAATGTTTTATTCATAAAACATATTCATATATGTAAGTATGTAATTATGTATATTTATAGATTAAAACCTCTTAAGGACTTCAGGCCTCAGAGAGGTGTTAAGATCCCTCTAGTGGTTGAAAATAGAGTTGTGGGATTCAACTACAATACACTCTGGGTTACCATTGAAATTATATGCTGCAAATTCAACATGCATTTTTTATATGAAATGATTTAAGGGAAAAAAACTTTTTTATTCACAATTCACAATTTATTATTCATAAATCATCATGTACTGTGTTAAGAGATTTAAAGGATTATGTCTTACTTGGACTTGATGTTTCGACAGAAAAACAGGATTTTGTTAATTCTGCATACATAATAGAGTAGATATTTATATATGTTTTCATTGTTTGTGATACAAATAGATGAGCAGTGGTGAAACAAAACATTAAAATACAAGATGAAGAGGAACTCTTATGTTTTAGCTTTTTATTTACAGGTTAAGATGGTATGCCATGGAGAAGAAACCTACCCATAACTCAAATGTTTAAACATTCTGCATACAATTTGTTTAGCTGTAAATAACTTCACTTAAAGTGGTGTGATGTGAAACACTCCAACACTATTTTGGTGACAGGAACCAGATATCTGAAGAGTTTAATCCCACTAAAAGTTACCTCAGAGAACATTATTACATACTATGGTTATGAATTTATATGGTTATGTTGGAGACATTGTTTTGTGAATTTTGAGAAGATAAAACACTGACAATTTTTGAAAAACATTCATTGAGGAGGGGTACTTGCAGGGTGCCAAAGCAGCTTTTTTCACATATCACAATTTTGCCAATAGCAACAGTTCATATAAAACATCAGAAGACTTATGTAGGTTAACTGGCAGTTTTGGATAGTAAATAAAAATGCTCTATTTGTTACAGACATTGGAACATCTAGGCCAGGCCATAGACCATTGTTACAAGTCAGTACGTCAATGAGTTTGTGAATCAAATGTATTCTCATATCATCAAAACCCACTCTCACACTCACTCAAACACAGACAACAAAAGGTACCATTAGGACCACTTTATTTTATTTTTTTATATTCTCCATTATCATCAATATCATGGTTTATTTTTCACATGGCATCTTTAATTCCAATCATTATCATCCTCATCATCAGTAATGTTGTTTTAAACCATAACACAATTTTGTTCTCAAAATTTACACATAGAAGTAGCATATTTTAATGACCATGTTTTAAATAGTTTTTTTTTATATTTATGCTTTAAACTAGATAAAATCAACTTACAGTCAGAATTAAGTATTAAATGAACATGTACATACAGTTATTCAATACATACATAAAGAAAATAAATATAGTTATCATAAAAAATAAAAAATAAAAATGAAAATACACACATTTTACAAATTGTTCCCCAAGCTCTCGTCATCATATGTTAATGTACACATAAAGTTTGTTTTTTTTAATTCACATTGTCTTATTACCCAAAGGTTTAGTTCATTGTCATCTTGGATGTTTGACATGCATCGCAACACAGAAGCTTAACATTTTCTTTCACTGTTTTCTCTTTTGTTTTGTTCTTTTTTTTCCTCCTCGCTTCGCTCTTTGTCCTCTGTTATGGCTTGCGTGGATAAAGTGGTTCTGTCCATTCAGATGCTGCAGAATTCCTCCCTGCTGTTCTCTCTAAAACCTTTTTTTCTGTTTCTCTTTCTCTGTCTCTCTCTTTTTCTACCCTATCTGCTCGCCTTGTTGTTGTCGCTGACTCAACGGGACCTCAGTAGAAAGTTTTCTAATCTACTTTCAGTGGTAAAAACTGTAAAGGAGTGAGAATTGTGCCTGTTGGTCCATGCAGTCTTCTGGCTCTCTCTCTCTGTAAGGGTTCAGGCTGAAGGCAGCACTGTGGGGCACTGGGACTTGAAATATCAACCATATTGCTTTTTTTTACATTGAGTTTGGAGTGTCACAGACCAGTGGCTTTTACGTAAGACAAGTTCAGACTGCTAAGCCCTTCTGATCATCCTACGTTAATATGTAAACACCCACAACCTATTTAAGGTGGGAAAAGATAAAGAAACGGATGATGGCACGAAACTGTAATGTACTCCCCTTTGTCTCAGGAATGGAACAGTCCAGTCAAGTGAACCGCCGATGCACAGAGTTCACTCGGTTCGGTCCAAACAAAAATCTCGGGGAGGAACAACATCTGCATAAATGAATGACTGAGAAACACCGGAGCTCATTGAACACACATCCCAGCGGCACAGACAGAAAAAGAGACGAGAGAATGATAGAGCGAAAGATAAAACAAGTCATTCGGTTCCTCCTGTGCCAGTCCGTGTTATTTTCCCTCTCTATGTCATACATTCGTCACGTCTTTAGTCTTTAAATTCTGTATATTTTCTTCTTCTTCTTCTTCTTCTTCCAATCATCAGCCGTCCTCTGTCCTTTTCCTCTCTCCTTCTGTTATTGCAGAATGGTCAGACCAGTAGGTTTTATATTTAGAAATGTAACTTATATATTCATTGCTTTTTTTCTGCTTTCTCCTCCTCTTGAATGAAACGTATAGCAGATTTTCTCTCCTGTGCTAACAGAGACCTCTGTGGACAGACAGAAATACAGACATCAGATTGACCTGAATTCAACTCCACACAAGTCCCATAAAGCACTGATAATTTCCCTTTGACCAACTTCCACTCCCCACAGCCTCGGGCATGAGGCAGTACAGATCACATGCCAACAGTTTGGCCACAAAAACATGCTCAAGACATGTGGAAACTGTCACTGAATATTATTATGGCATTACAGCCTCATAAACAAAACCAAACAATACATTCAAAGCATTCCAGTTAAGCTCGTAAATGTGAAGAGGGAGGAATTTGAAGAGTATGTCTGTGTGTGGTTTGCATGGTGGGAGCCAATTGTGTAGTTAGGATGGTTAGTCTTTACAAGCTGCACTTATCACTGGGCATAACTAAAGCATGCATGTTACAGATTCCTAATGTCTTGTACTTAATTTTATGATTTGCAACTGCTGAGATTAAAAAAAAGAGGAAAAAACTATCCACTATTATAACTATTATGCTATCAGCACAACTATTAAGGACCAGTAAGCTGCTCACCTTTTAAGCCCTTCAGCAAGAATATGTTCTCACTGATCCAGATTCTCCTCTAGGAGACACTAAAGAGGAGACAGAAAAAGAAAGAAAAGTAAGCACAAAAGACAATGTTTCATATTCAGTTTGGAACAAATGAAAACATGTTTCTCATTTTGCTTAATGGAATCAGATGCACTCAAAAATGATCCAGTGGTTCAGTGATTTAAATGAACTTTTTACACATAATTAAAAATTCTTGTATAAATTCTTTATAAGAGTAAACTAATCATATTCTTCACTGCTGGGTGTGGTTTTATAGTGAACAATCTCACACAGCACTGTTAATGTTTGAGAAGACAAGTGAGTATTTGTTTCATTAAAGCAGGGAAATAAACATGAAGTTCAATAAAGTACAGCCAAGGATATTTTTATGTACAGAACTGAGATAATACGGTACTTTGATTATTTTATTTAGTAGAAAATATGACTGGGACAACTTAACCTGATTTATTTACTTATTTCATTAATTTAGTGCTTGAACTCAAGCAGATTATACATAAAATTATATGATATATTTACTTAAATTTAAGTATAAAAAATATATAAAATACAAGCAAATTGTTGCAAATTTATGAGAGCACAGAGCTGAGTCTAATAGAGTACAGAGCTGAGTACAATGGGGGTATAGGTCTGAGGATAAGAGAGTATGGAGGCAAGTCTAAGCTTTTGGAGCTGAGTTTAACAGTGTACAAAGCTGTTTAACAGAAGTATAGTGCTGAGTGTAATGGGGTATAGTGCTGAGTGTAATGGGGGTATAGTGCTGAGTGTAATGGGGGTATAGTGCTGAGTGTAATGGGGTATAGTGCTGAGTGTAATGAGGTATAGTGCTGAGTGTAATGGGGGTATAGTGCTGAGTGTAATGGGGAATAGTGCTGAGTGTAATGGGGAATAGTGCTGAGTGTAATGGAGGTATA
>BRDA01053427.1:0-16322 GCA_036984385.1 Crenuchus spilurus | reverse complement strand
AGACCCCTGGCCCAGTGCAAATGTCTGAGCTTGTGGAGCTTGCTTACAAATGGCTTCCTCTTTGCACTGTAGAGTTTCAGCTGGCAATGGCGGATAGCACAGTGGATTGTGTTCACTGACAATGCTTTCTGGAAGTATTCCTGAGCCTATTCTGTTATTTCCTTGACAGTGGCATTCCTGATTGAGGTGCAGTGCACTAGAACTACTGAAACAGTGTAGATAACCACAGTATGCTACAAGGAATTTTTGGAGTCCCCCCTCCTCCTCGTCACAGAGCAGAGAGCTATTAGCAAGCACTGTTATGTAAAATAGCACAGCCCTCACCCAGCCGGCACCACAATGGAATGTACTTAGCGTATCAATAGGGAGCTAATGGCCTTCTTCAACGGGGTGGCTGTGGGACTGGGGTAAAATTTTACCGGGTTCAGGGGTTTTAGGAAGTGTGGTAAAATTTTAACAGGTTCAGCAGTTTTAAGGGCCCGGAGATCACGAGCATCCAGTAGAGTTTTACGGCCTTGACCCTTACGCACAGCGATTGTTCCAGATTCTCTGAATCTTTTGATGATGTTATGCACGGTTGATGATGATAACTTAAAAGTCTTTGCTATTTTACGCTGGGTAACACCATTCTGGTATTGCTGCACTATCTTTCTGCACAACAATGGTGGAATTGGTGATCCTCTTACCATCTTGGCTTCAGAGAGACGCTGACACTCTGAGAAGCTCTTTTTATACCCAATCATGTTGTCAATTGACCTAATTAGTGTTAATTGGTCTTCCAGCTGTTCATATATGCTCAATTCCCTTTTTCCAGCCACTTATTGTTACTTGTCTCAACCTTTTTGGGATTTGTTGACAATGAAATTTTGAATCAACATATTTCTCCTTTAAAATGTTACATTTACTCAGATTAAACTTTTGATCTGTCATCCATGTTCTATTACCAATAAAATATTGACATTTGCCTTCTCCACATCATTGCATTCAGATTTTATTCACATTTGTTTAGTGTCCCAACTTTTTTGGAATTCGGTTTGTATATATATATATATATATATATAAATAGTAACAAACTACCAGGGAGATGAGGGAGGATCTGTGACACAGAGCTTTATTGAGCATGACACGAAATAGAACACAGGGATGGCAGTCCTTCCTGTAGACCAGGTCCTGCTGAAGTCCACATTGACCTCTGGCAGTGACTTTGACATGGACAGGATGAGAGAGGGGCAGGACATGGACAGGATGAGAGAGCGGCAGGACATGGACAGACTGGACAAGAAACCTGACAGAACTGACTATACAAGAGACCAAAGACCTAACAAGACCAGGCTGGACCACTATCATGAATGCTGTAAGTGTAAGTTGGCTTCTTAACCAAACTAATAAAGAGACCTGACATGATCCGACTACACTAAAGTGACCTGACATGATCCGACTACACTAAAGTGACCTGACATGATCCGACTACACTAAAGTGACCTGACATATTGACTACAACAAAGACCTGAGAGTCTGACTCTTACCTAAACTATGTGAAGCAGCATACACCCTAGCAGTGAGCATAGCAGACTCTAACTTGGACTATGTAAAGCAGCCTTCAATCCAAAGGTGAGTAGGGACTTGAGGTAAGGGCTAAAGTTTGAGGCCTGACATTGGAGACTTGACTATGAAGACCTGATTTCCTTCAGCAGTGGCTGAGTATGATAATGTTAATGTCCCACCCTAATGTGAGTGAGCTGCCTGCTTTTCAACAAGTGCCAATTGGTGAGAGATTAACTTCAGCTGCATCCGTTTGATGATGACTGTATGAAGGGGGAATAATGATGACATCTTGTGCCCAAATCCGGTATTGCTGCAGCTGAACTCCTGACAATATATATATATAGTGGTAACCCTACTTATGAGTTTAATCCGTGCATGAGCTGAGCTCGTTAGCTGGAATGCTCGTTAGCTGGATGCATTTTCCCCATAAGAATACATGTAAAACTGATTAATCCATGTCAGCCGGCCATACAGTATACTTTAATATGCTAAAAAATGTGTTTATATGGGTTTTAAAAAAAAATAAACAAGACGATGACGACACTCGTATAGGCTGGCCGCTAATGAGAGGGAGACCGACGGTGCTCGTGTAGGCTGGCGGCTCCATGGTTACACTTATCATATGAAAAGTAAAAGTAAAATGTATCTAACTTTCTTGTTCACTACCTTTTGCTACCTTAGCGTCGCTTTCAACAGGCACTTTCACTTTTACTTGACAGTGGTCAAAGGTATTGACTGACCTCTTCTTCTACGGTAGCATCTAGTAGATGCTATAACCGCAGTGCCCCTAGCGGTTTGGCATACTTGAAGAAATTTATGCTACTCGTTAGCTGGAAAATTACTTATTACCTGGAACAAAAATATTCAGAGATCTTGACTCGTTACCTGGAATACTCATTAGTAGGGATGCTCGCAAGTAGGGTTACCACTGTATATATATATTATATATATATACACAGTATATATATATATATATATATATATATATATATATATATATATATATGTTTTGAACAGCTGTGATTATGTTCAGAAAGACTCATTTGGAATTGTACACAATTTTCATCAATCTTATTTTCATGGCTGTATTTTGGCTAAATGTGGTCCAAAAGAGACTTCCCACCTTGTACTAAATTTGGACCAAATTTGATGGACTAAACAGAGCTACATTTTCAGTGTCTAGTGTCTTTGAAGAACTGAGCCACTGTCATATCAAGTTGGTGGTGTAATTGTTTTAGTAGATGAATGTAGACGACCTGTAAGTAAAACTGTACAGCACTAAAACATTACATCAGTTTCTAAAACTGCTCAATTGTTATTTTCATATAAAATTCTTGATGTTGTTGCTCATCTTGTTGTCATAAATGAGAGTAGTTTTAGTGCCACCCCAGCTACCCAGTAACACTGACAATTATGCCAACATTAATCAAGGAGATGTTTTATCTCAAAAATGATCTTAGTTTCCAAACTGCCTTAGACAGTCTCCAAAGAAAAAAAAGTGTCTTTGGTGAATGAACATCTGTAAGTAGATTTTTTAGTACTCCTTCCACACCAATATATACATTAGCCCATCTGACCCTACGGTTGTATATACAGTGCCTTGCGAAAGTATTTGGCCCCCTTGAACTTTTTCACATTGTCACATTACACCCACAAACTTAAATGTATTTCATTGAGATTGGTGACAAAATGTGAAAAAGTACAAGGGGGCTGAATACTTTTGCAAGGCACTGTATTTAGCAGTTGGTATTGCGTGTTATTTGATCTGTGGTCAATTATAATCTAAGATCCATTTCTGAGCTTTGAATTTGATTTTTAAAATATGCATGTGTGTCCTGGAAAGATTAGAACTTTTTTCTTACCATTGTTAATTATTTTACAAGATGACTTTACTTCTACTTAGATAAGTAGTATTTGAAGATAATAATAGCTAGCTGGTACTTTATGCAGTCTCTCTCTTTCTCCATACCTGAATGTACAATGTGTATCCTGTAGTGTATTACAGAGCAATTTCTCTCCTTTCTCTCCTGGGTGATTGTAGGTCAGATCCAGTTCTTTCAAGTTTAAGGAATTTGATTCCAGAGCTGAAGCCAGAGAAGAACAACCTTGCTCTGTAACTAAACAGCCAGATAATCTGCAGTAAAACACATAAATGAACACAATGAAACAGCTATAATTTTGTCATCATATTACAGAAACTATAAACACCAATTTTTAAAAGCATGCAAATATTGATATCAAACAGGACAGAAATACACTACAGTATATGAATAAGAGTCTTTAGACAAGAAAATTGATGTTACAGTCTCCTACAAATGTAACATTGATGTATTTAAGTCACTCTGGATAAGAAAGTCTGCTACTTGACTCAAATTACTTGTAATTATAAAGCTCTTTAAATTCTTGTAAACATGCATAGACAAATATAACTGTTGCAAAATAATACAGTGTAATTACATATTCTAATCAAGTTCAAACCATATATACCATCACAGTCAAATAATACAATTAATAATAAAATTAATCTCTGGTACTGATGAGAAAATATAAATTAATTCTAAAAAAAAGTTACATAAGGTTTACCTGAGTATCTCCAGTTTACAGTGTGAATTCTCCAGTCCATTACAGATCAGATTTACTCCAGAATCCTTCAGGTCATTGATACTGAGATCCAGTTCTTTCAGGGAGTTTCCCAGTTTTAAAACTGATCCCAGAGTTTCACATGACTTTTCCCCAAGATTACACAGAACTAGTCTGTGAAAGACAGAGGAAGCTAAAGTAGATTTTACAGAATCCTGAGACTGGTCATGTTTCATTAAATTGTCCATTTATTTTTATTTTTTGTATTTAGAACATTTATTATTAATTAAAATATGCATTACATTTATGATTAATTGGTAATAAAGGTGCAATGATTGTGATTTTGTGACATTCCAGGGAGAGAGACAAGGGAGTAAAATCCAACACACACTGTTTATTGACTAACACCTAGCACAGAGCAATGAAGTGCATAGGACTGAACACACATGCACAAACGATGAGCAACACTGACAATGACAAAAGCTACTATATAGGAGCAGTAATCAGGACATACAAGGGAACAGACCAGAACAATGACATGACAGCACAGGGTGTGAAGACATGACAAATGCACATGGGGAAAGCCTGTTTTGTAGCTCATAATATTTTCTTTCATTCTTCTTAAAATGAATGATATGACCTGAAATTGATAAATTGTCTATGATGATAAAGTAGTGGTGGCACGGTGGCTTAGTGGTTAACACGTTCGCCTCTCAGTGCTGGGATCTTGGGTTCGAGTCCCCATCTGAGCGGAGTTTCCCTGCTCTCCCCATGTCTGCATGGGTTTCCTCCGGGGACTCCGGTTTCCTCCCACAGTCCAAAAACATGGGGATCAGGTGAATTGGGTAATCTAAATTGTCCGTAGATGTGTATGTGTGTGTGTGTCTGTGTGTCACCCAGCGATGAATTGGTGCCCTGTTCTGGGCTTAGTTGATTAATGTAATGCCCTGCCCTGCGCCCGGTGAGGGGGTAGGGGACTAACCGTGACCCTGATAAGGAATAAGCGGGTGTGATAATGAATGAATGAATGAATGAATGATAAAGTATATACCTCATTTGTTCTGCCATCTACCCCCCAAACAGGACTGGACTTGGACATGGACTACCATTTACAGTAAGCATTGTGATTGTTTTATTTTTACTAAATGAATACACATTTGTATAACTTGTTCTTATTAAAATAAATAAAATTAAAATGTTTAAGCTTAAAATTCAAAATTAATTATATTGAAATCTATGCAAAATGTACCACTATACAGAAAATATACTCATGTGTAATGATGAGAATAAATGTAATGAGTTCCTTTCCACTTCTGACAATTGTAAAAGTTTCACTACAATATTTCCCATCTATAAGTAGTTTGACATACTGGAAAATATTTTATCAGTTTATAGAAAGTTTACTTGAGTTTCTCCAGTTTACAGTGTGAATCCTTGAGTCCATCAGAGATCTTCTCCACTCCTGAATCCTGTAGATCATTTTGACTAAGGTCCAGTTCTCTAAGAGTGGAGCTTTGAGACTTTAGAGCTGAGGTGAAATATTCACAAGACTTCCCAGTGAAATTACAGGCAGATAGTCTGTAAAACAGAAAATACAGTAAAGCATGTAATTATAATGAAATCATGCAGACTTTGACATTAGTTCTCATCTTTAACTTTATTCTATCACTCTACATAAAACATTTTGTTCACTATGGAAAAATAACAGTTGAACAGAAAAAGTCATACAAGGTGGTTAAATGGGGTTTACGGAGCATTGTGTGAGCAAGAGGAATGTCATTTTTGAAAGAGCATGCTTCAACCAGAGGAGCCAAAAGCCAGGTGAGCATGTGCAATCTTTCATGATGACTGTGCATGCCTTGGCAAAACACTGAGTTTGATGTTCTGAGAGACCAGTTTATTAGAGACCAAATTGTATTTGGCGTAAGAGATGCTAAGCTCTCCAAATGTCTTCACCTGGACAGTGAACTGACATAAGAAAAAGCCATAACAAGAGTGAGGCAGCGTGCAATGGTAAAAAAGCAGCAGCCAGTGCTACATAAGTTAGAGCAGCTGATGGGGCAAATGGAAACTGTGTAAAAAAGAACAGTGAAAGAGCAAGAACAGAAACAGGCAAGAGTGAAACAGATATTTAAGTGCAGCAGGTGTGGACGCATGAAAAATGACTTGTGGAAAGACTCTTGCTCATCAGGCTGAATGCAGGAGGTGCAAAAGAAAGTTACATTTTGCAAAGAAATGCAAGTCAAGTGGAAATGTCCATAATATCACAGAAGTCAAGCAAGTGAGAGATATGGAGGATTTCATTTTTTGGGAGAAATGTGCTCTGAAAAGAAGGAGTGGCATGAACTGTTAAACAGAGAGAAAGTTGAGTTCAAGCTGGACACAGGGTCTACTGTTATGGCAAACCCAAGCAGCAACTACTCTATTGAAAAACATGGGGCACTGCAGCTGGTGAGAAAAGTGCTGTATGGACCAGGAAACCACAAGCATAGTTAAAGAAGTTAAAGAACTGTTCAAAGGCAAGTTGAACTTAAACAACAAAACAAGACATTTACAGTGATAGAGGGCTACATAAAATATTATTGGGCCTGCCTACCATAAAATCTTTGGCATTTTGACTGTGAGTCCACACAGTGTGTGGACAGCAAGAGGACTTTAAACCACAGTATCCAACAGTGTTTTTGGGCTTCGGGAAGTTAAAGGAGCCTTATAAAATAGATTTGGAGCCAGGGGCAGTCCCATATGTGCTGTCAACACCACGCAGAATACAACTTCTTTGGTAAGAGGAAATCACAGCAGTACTAAATCAAATGGAGGACATGGGAGTGATTTCAAAAGTGACTAAATGTACACCATGGTGTGCTGGCATGATTGTGGCATGACCAAAGCTACAGCCTGGAAAGATAAGCCTGTGTGGACCTCACACCTGAACAAAAGGCTATGCTGTCTGGGGCAAACATTTCCACAAAGCTAGATGCCACCTCCAGCTTCTGGCAAATAAAATTTTCAGAGGAGAGCCTACTTCTCACAACATTTATTACCCCACTTGGGCCATATGTGTTCAATTTTCTGACTTTTGGGATTTCATCAGCCCCTGAGCACTTTCATCATCAGATGTCACAGATGCTGTAGAGTTGCAAAGGCATTGTGTCATGTGGAAGACATAGTTGTGTATGGAGGAGACATGCAACAACACGACAGACTGCACAAAGTTCTGCAGAGACTAAGAAATGCCCCATAAAAAAAGTTACTCAGTGAGAAAAATGAGTGGTGCTGGGAAATGCCACAAAAAAAGGCATTTTAGAGACTGAAAATAGAACCACCAAATTCACCAAGGATGTTAGCTTAGTATTCACCAGCAGAGACGTGTGTCAGCAAATGCTTCTTCCTTTGGCTTAGAAGGCATCTTGAGCCAAAAGCAAGCATAAGGGACATGGAGACCCACTGTGTTGATTTCAAGGGGTCTTACAGAGGCAGAAACATTGCCCAGACAGAAAAGGAGGCCTTGGCAGTGATGTGGGCATGTGAATGCCTGGTACCTTATCTGTTAGGACTGCAATTTAAAATTTAAACTGATCACAAAACTCTTTTGCCACTGTTTAGTACCAAGTCACTAGATGAACTCCTATTAAGTACTGAGGTTTTGTCTGAGGCTGTTAAAGTTCACCTTTGACATTGTACCTGTGCCAGGAAACTGTTTGATAACAGCAGAAGCACTGTCAAGAGCTACTCTAAAACACACATTCACACAGGAGGAAAAAAGACAATAAGGCAGATGTTAAAGTATTCATGTGTGCAGTTGTTCAGAGCCTTCCTGATACAGAAAAATGATTAAGGGTGATCAAAGAGAAACAGAAAACAGATCCCTAGTTAAAATGTGTTAAAAGCCTTAAAATATTTTTTTATTGCAGAAGCATAATCTCACTCTGAAAAAAAATAGAAAAAACCTTCACCTCAAGTGGAAAAAAATAAAGAAAACAATCCTGACTAAGAAATAATTATTTCCCATAAAATGACCTGTTCCGCAATTATTGGTACCCTTATAAATTTCTTTGAAATAAATGTATTTGAACCATTTATGTCATTTCTACTGTAGTTTATAAAGTGAATCAAGTAATTAATCACTTCTTGTTTCCCTGGGGTATAGGTATGGCATTACAGAGACCTATTTCTCTTACTCATTCTCAAACATGGGAAAGACAAGAGAACAAACAATTCAAGTAAGGCAGATGTGTGTCAAACTTCATAAATCAGGCAATGGCTACAAGAAAATAGCCACTCACCTGCAGATGCCCTTGTCTACAGTCAGAGCAATCATCAAAAAGTTAAAAACATCTAGAACTGTGACAAACAAGCATGGAAGAGGATGCAAGTGTATCTTGCCACCACGCACAGTGAGAAAGATGGTCTGAGAAGTAAAAAGTTCTTCAAAGCTCACTGTAAGAGGATTGAATCAAATGGTAACATGTTGGGGTTACAAGGTCTCCCAAACAATCATCAGGTACTATCTACATGCCAACAAGCTGTTTGGGAGGCATGCATGGAGAAAGCCTTTTATGAGTTATACAGCGTAAATGGGGGAGTTTGCCAAGCAGTACTGGGATTTTAAATGGGACCGTGTGCTTTGGTCAGAGGAGATCAAGATAGAGCTTTTTGGCAACAAACACTCTAAGTGGGTCTGGTGTAACACCAAGGATGAGTACACAGAAAAACACCTCATGCCCATTGTTAAATATGGGGGAGGATCAGAGATACTGTGGGCCTGTTTCTCCTCCAAAGGACATGGGAACCTTGTAAGGTTTGTATGTATGTAAGGACTTGTGGACTTCTGGAGTGATTCAAGGTTGTCTCTATGGCAACTCTGTGCCCTTGCTTTTCATCTGAGGACTTTTTTTGAGCACAGACTGAATTGCTGCAGGCAGTGTGCTGGTCCAGCTGCCCCCCCCAGCTTTTCCTGACCTGTACCAAATGTCTTCATCAGCTTATGTCTTGTTCTTATATGTGCTATGCAAAGATTTTTTTTTTTCACATGATTTTCATGTTTTTTTCCCTCTTATTCCCCCCCCCCATGTATGATTTCCTTATTTTCTGTTAAGGTTGGCGCTGTGTTAAACGGGACCTGAATTTCCCGCAAGGGATCAATAAAGTACCTACCTACCTACCTACGGATACATGGGATCAGGTAATGCGGGTAAAAAAATCATTTTGGCGGGTGTTAATAAAAACTTACTAGCCAATTTTGCCAGTGATGCAAGAGGCATTACATGCACATAAGGTTCCATTCTCGGAGCCTTATTTATCCCCTGGCAATACTTCCTACATTTCCCATGAACACTATATGCCTTAACACTACGTCAGGGGTGCACCGGTCGATCGCAAAGGTAGTGTGGGTAGATCGCATGGCATTAAAAAAATAGACGTCAGCCTATCATCCGTCCTCGCCACCCAACCTACGGCCTACACAGTGCTATCTGGCCCCGGCCTCAGCATGTTAATAAAGGGAAGGAAAAGTATTTATTCTAACGTTAGGGCATCTCTCAATCTTTCTTTGATGGATTTCTGCAGTATTCTAATATTCATGTCACTCATGTCCACAAGGATTATTGACGACCAGCTCTGTTTACGGAGTTGCGTTGCCAGATCCCCCAAATACTCCAGCCAGAAAACTGCCATACACATATCTAAATAAAATTTATCTATCTATTGATAAAATCTAAAGCACCCAATCACAAAAGCATAAAAAATAAATTATATTGTTCATTTTCTTTTCTATTTAGTGCAAAAATCCTTGTATCCCCCCTCGGAAGGTTTACCAGTGAATGCATTTTCACAAATCTGGCAACCCTGGTTGCAATTGTCTTTTTACAAGAGTATACTTTTATTATATATTTGTATTTATATATTACAAGAAAAATATGATTATTGTGTGTTGTATGTCAAATTAACTGATATGATTATTATTCTTAAGAATTATAGATGACCAGCTCTGTTTACGGAGTTGCGATTAGGGTTGCCAGATCCCCAAAAACCTCCAGCCCAATGTGTGACAGAAAACTGCCATACACAAGCACCTTTTCTGCATTTTTGTCAGTTTCCTTTTGGTAGCAATGTGGGTGGTACCGTGAGGTTCAACATTTGCTTCATAAAACAGCATCTGGATTTGAAAACCAGCGTTTTTTCAAGTTGGCTAGTAGTCCGTGTTTTCCTGTGTAAGAAACCTAAAAATGAGCATTTCCATACTAAGTGGAGGAGAACTTTTTAACTGTCATTTTTGAAGTGTGTTTGCCTTGACTACATTATTCAGCGTCAGCCTTTTCACACATGAAGGTCATTAAGTCCAAGTATCATTCCACTATGATTGATGATCATTTGGAGGTTTGCTTGAGGCTGGCTATCAGCAACTACTGTCCAGACTATGCATCCCTGACTGATTCCATTCAGTGCAAGTCATCAGAGTAAAGTAGGCTAATGACAAAACGTACACAGTTATATTGTGTAATATGGGTTCATGTAAAGTACTAACATCAGGGGTGCCAATGATTGTGGCACACATGATTTCATTCAAAAGATTTATTTCGTAATGTCTAATTTTTTTCCCACCAAATGAAGGCACTTGATTTAAAGTTTAGATTTTTCTCTTTTTTTGCATTGTTGACACACTATATATATATATATAATTTATTAGAAGCAAAAGGCAAAAGAACACTTCTTAACCAGGGGTGCCAATAATTATGGAGGACATTGTACACCAGTGATGACTTTCTTCTTCAGGACATTCCAAACAGTTGTACTGGCTTTGGCCAATATTTGTATTATGACTGATTGATTTTCCATTTTCTCTCTGCTTCGCAGGTGCTTGTTTTTCCACCCATAAAAGTTATCTGGTTTTCATGTTGGTTACTCCTCTAACTATAAATGCAGTTTGCAGAGGCAAAACCCAAATCTGAAATTGAGTCTAGACATTCAGCTATGCATTGTTTGAATAATCAATGTATCAGGACACACAAGGCAACAAAACAACTGTCAGTTGCATGTTCCAATACTTTTGCACAAAAGAAAATTGGATGAGCTCAGACAAAACATTCTTTTTTGTGAACTGTGTATCAGATCCAAATGTAAACACCTGAAAATAAAAGCTGAAATGTTGATCTTTTGTCTCATTTTCATCTTTTAACATCAAACCAAAATGTTTTCAGTCTATAGCAAAAATAAAGGAATAGGCCTCACTATTCCATTACTTTTGGAGGGGAGTGTATGTGTTCATACATCACGTTGTATAGTAAGTTTACCTGAGTGTCTCCAGTTTACAGTGTGAACTCTTCAGTCCATCAGAGAGCTGCTTCACTCCTGAATCCTGTATATCATTTTTACTGAGGTCCAGTTCTCTCAGATAGTTTTTTGTTTCTAAAACTGACTTTATATTATCACAGGACTGATTATTAAGATTACACAAAACAAGTCTGTAAAAAAAATAATAATTACAACAGATATTACAATATACTCAATAGAAGCTGAATTCAGTCTATTAAGATATTATATTTTATATTGTTTAACACTGGAAAGACTGAGATTTTTTGAGATCCTGAGGAATTTCTGAAAAATCCCCCTCCCTCTTCTGGGCTATCAGTAAGCTATTGTTATATTAACTATTACCAGGATATCATCCCCCACAGGGTTTAGGCTCAGAGAAGGAGAGCCTTCTCCGAGAAAAGCTCAAAGAGTGTGCAATGTGTGAATGTTATTGTGTTATTTATTATGATAAATAAATGTGTAATAAACTATAATTCATTCTCTGGTAAAGTCATTCTGTCTTATTTATACAACCGGCCCTCTCCGTCTGCTTCTCTGTGTGCGAGCCTGCGTGCACACTGCGATAATAATAATTATAATATATTACAGTTCATTTCAGTTTCTACGTAAAGCAAAAATAATCCACTGTATTTTAT
Source organism: Crenuchus spilurus (assembly GCA_036984385.1). Lineage (NCBI taxonomy): Eukaryota > Metazoa > Chordata > Actinopteri > Characiformes > Crenuchidae > Crenuchus > Crenuchus spilurus. The sequence goes on along the minus strand of BRDA01053427.1, from coordinate 4,251 downwards.
TTCTTTAGATAACAGGGAAATGAAACAAAATATAGTTTATTATACCTTTATTTATCATAATAAATAACACAATAACACAATATAATACACACACTGCACACTCTTTCTTTGAGCTCTTCTATCATTCCTTTCATTTCCCTGTTATCTAACGAAATAAAATACAATGGATTATTTTTGCCTTACGTAGACACTGAAATTAACTGTAATATAATAATTATTATCGCAGTGTTCACGCAGACACACACACAGAGAAGCAGATGGAGAGGGCCAGTTGTATAAATAAGAGAGAATAACTTTACCAGAGCCCAAAATAATCAATTACTTGTCTAGTTTTGAAATAAAAGTATCAAGTGTGTGTGTGTGTGTGTGTGTGTGTCTTTCTGTGAAACTGGCGCTGTGTTTTGCTGACAAGTATTTTCGTGGCTTTGCCCTGAAGATGCCAATGCATAAAAAACTATCTAAAATGAATAAATAAATACATTTTCTCTGTGAGTTTCGTTTCATTTTGAAATATAATATAGCATTTGGAGTGTTTGTGTGTCTTTCTGAGTTTCTGAGATATTTTCCTCACTTCGCCCTGGAGACGGCAATGCATAAATAAATCTCTAAAACGATCTAAAATAAATAAATACATTTTCTCTGTGTTCTTTGTTTGATTTTAAAATATAATATAGTATTTTGAGTGTCTTTCTGTGAAACTGGCCTGAAGAGAGTTGGAGAGAAAACTGAAGATTTTCTCATGTAATTAGCATATCAATAGGGCGCTAATGGTCTCTCAGCCTGGTGGTGGGTCAAGTGGGGGATTTTCAAGTTGCATCAGCGCTTCCAGTGTTAAAAGTGCATGTAGTAATCCTGAATACTTACCTGAGTATTTCCAATTTACAGTGGGAACTCTTTAGTCCATCAGACAGCTGCTTCACTCTTGAATCCTGCAGGTCATTTTTACTGAGGTCCAGTTCTCTCAGAAAGGAATTTTCTGACTGTAGAGCCAAAACCAAAGTTTTGATTGACTTTTCAGAGAGATTACAACTTGCAAATCTAAAATGGAACAAAGAAAAGTGAGTGAGAAATTGAGAACTCACATTGTTTATATGTCTTAAAGGAGAGAAAATGTTAAAATAATTGTAATACATGTGCTTTGCTCAGTCTTTCTCTTGCTTCCTGGACTATGTGGCCTTATGTTCACTAAACTCCAGTTCACATAAGCCATTTCTCTTTCACTTACACCCATCTCTAGTTCCCCCGCACCATGCAAACTATGCTACCCACAATCCCTTACGGACACATTCTGATAAGGCATTCATCTCAGCTATGTTCATGTCACTTCTCATTAGCTTTCCTATAAAATCCTCATTCACAGTCCCATCCTTGTGAAATACTGCCAACATTAAGTTGCCTTACTGAGTTTCCTCTGTGTATGATTTTCTTGTGCTCTGACCTTACTTCTGTGTTGACTTTGATCGAGCTCTAGCATTTAACCTGTTTGTCTTGGTTGGATCTGTCTGTTTCCTTTGTTAGCCCTGTTTGGCTTGGTTGGATCTGTCCGTTTTCTTTGTTAGCCTTGGTTGGTTCTGTCTGCTCTTGTTAACCTAGCCTTGTTTAGTTCAATTCTGTTTTGTACTTCCTTGTTCTGTTTTTTTATCTCATAGCCTTGCATAATGTTTGCTATACATAACCCTTTGAGCACTGTTCTGTTTGTTTAGCCCTAGCACTGTTTGGTACTCTGTTCTCCTTTTACTTTAGCTCATTCTGTTAATTTGTTCCCTCCTTTAACCTGTAGCTGTGTTTGTTAGCTTAGCCTTGTGTCTCCTTGTGTTTTTTCAATCTCTCTTCATATTTACCTTATTCTGGTATCTGATCCTGGCCTGTATCTTGACTACTCTCTTGCTCTGCCCATTGCCTTACATTTATGCCCTGTTGGACTGTTTATCAACAATTAAATTCACTGTTGATGTCTTCTATAGATTTATGAGGTAAGTTTTCCTGCCAATGTTAAATTCCACAAAGCTCCATATATATTACAAACATATTTTTGATGTATTCACATTGTTCATTTTTTATTTGCAACCAGACTGTAAAATCTCATCATGATTATGCTATGACAAACCTAAAATATACTGTGCTAGAAAAATATAAATTTTCAAAACATGATGAGTCACCAAAAGATATCACCAAAAATTTTGTAGATGACAGAAAAGTTGTGTTTGCTGAGCAATGTCTGTAATCAATGGGCAAATCATCCAGGTAAGATTACAGGGTGAAATCATCACTAAAATCTGCAAAATTTGTGAGGTGGTCAACATCTATACACAGTAATTATGCCAGTGTTAAATCAGCACTATTAGAGTTAATTTAATACTGAGGGTGTCAAAATGCAACACTCTCAATGTCAATTTAACTCTAATAGTAATGATTTAACACTGGCAGATTTATTGTGCATGGTCAGCTGTGGTCAATATGTAATGACAGTAACTTCTACATTTCCCAGAGCTGTATAGCCATCTGGACCATATGTACAAACAGCATGTTAAGTACAGTGCCTTGTCAAAGTATTGATCCCTATTAGTTTTGTTGTGTTTTGATACCTCACAACCTGGAACTAAAAAAGGTTATTTGAGGATTTGCATCATTTTATTTACATAACATGCTTTCAACTTTGAATATTTTCTTTTCTTTTTTTATGCAGCAAACAACAAATAGGATAAAAATAACAGAAAACTTCAGTGTGCATATCTATTCTACCCCTTAAAGTCAGTACCAACTTTTGCAAAAGTTGTAGCTGCAAGTTGCTTTGGGAAAATCACTAAGAACTTGTCACATCTTGCCACTGGGATTTTTGGCCATTACACTGGTGAACAGCAATCTTGAAGTCTGACCACAGATTCTCAATTGGATTAAGGTTTGGGCTTTGACAAGGCCATTCTAATACATTTATACATTTCACCTTAAACCTCTTGAGAGTTTATTTAGCAGTATGCTTTGGGTCAATGTCCTGTTGGAAAGTGAAGCCCTGTCCCAGTCTCAAATCACGGATAGACCAGTTTTGTTCAAGAATGTCCCTGTATTTAGCACCATCCAATTTCCTCTCAGCTCTGACTGATAAATATTTAAATACCAGTTGTAATGTGACCAAATTGGTGAAAAGCCAAGGGTGGTGAATACTTTTGTAAGGCACTGTATATTAGCAAATTTGTGTTAATACACTGCTCAAAAAAATAAAGGGAACACTTAAACAACACAATGTAACTCCAAGTCAACCACACTTCTGTGAAAACAAACTCTCCAGCTAGGAAGCAACACTGATTGTGCATCAATTTCACCTACTGTTGTGCAAATGGAACAGACAACAGGTAGAAAGGAGAGGCAATTAGCAAAACAACCCCTATTAGTGTTATCACTAATGTGTTATTGATAAAGGAGTGGTTCTAGAGGTGGTGACCATAGACATTTTCTCTGTTCTCATCCTTTCTGGCTAATGTTTTGGTCACTTTTACATGTTGTCAGTTCTCTCACCATAGAGGTAGCATGAGGCAATGTCTACAGCAGACTGAGGGTGGTGGACACAAACAGATTGAATAAATTGATTCATAGGGCTGTTGATGTGGTTGAGCTGGACTCTCTGTTGATAGTAACAGAGAGGAGGATGCTCTCTAAGCTGCAGGCCATTATGGAAAATGTCTCTCATCCACTCTACAGCACACTGGAGAGACAGGAGCATATTCAGTGCTAGACTCATTCCCCCAAAATCCACCACAGAGCGTCACAGGAGGTCATTCTTACCTGTGGCCATCAAACTCCTCCCTCAACAAGTGATCCTGTGGTTTCACTTAATCCAGGTTCAATATCTTCACAGACACTGTTACTATTTATATCACAAGTCACATACATTCCCACAACAACATGCAAATGTATATATACACACTATTTCACTGATCTCTGTAATGATGTAAATAAGTGTGTTATAATGAGAGTTTTATTAATATTTTTATTCTTTATTCTCTATAATATATACTTCTATTCTGTTTATTCTTATTTTATTATACTAATGGAGAACTGTAACTATCTGCAATTTCCCTCTGGGATCCATAAAGTATTTCTGATTCTGAACCCACAGAAGTTGCTCAGGTAGTGCAGCACATCCATGCATATTAATGTGGCTGTGGCAAGAAGGTTTGCTGTGTCTGTCAGCACAGTGTCCAGAGCATGGAGCAGATACCAGGAGACAGGCCAGTACACTAGGAGACATGGAGG
>BRDA01053417.1:0-13912 GCA_036984385.1 Crenuchus spilurus | reverse complement strand
AATTGTAAACCTCCACAAGATTGGAAAGGGCTACAGGGCAATTGCCAAGCAGCTTGGTGAAAAAAGATCAACTGTTGGAGCAATTATTAAAAAATAGAAGAAACTAAACATGACTGTCAGTCTTCCTCGGACTGGGGCTCCATGCAAGATCTCACCTCGTGGTGTATCAATAGTCACGTTTCCATTGCAGTTTTGCGCAAAACATTATCGATATTCTGTTTTGTCAAAAAAACAATTTGACAAAACAAGTTTCGCAATTACGGTGTTTCCATTAAATGCAAAATGCTATTATAAAATGACATGTGAATATGTGGATGTAAACACATACTTCAGCTTTGTACATACTGCTATCACGGAACTAGCGCTCATCATCAGCCATCAGAGGAGACGGCGACTTATCGAGGCTTTGGAGTGACAAGCCCCTAATACTTGGGAGCGGCTACGTATGCGGCGTTTTTGGGAAACTGTAGTCGATGGTTTTACAGAAGAGCTGTGGATTCAACATTTTAGAATGACACACTCAACTTTTAATGAACTTTGTGATGCTGTGAAATCTCTAGTGGAGCCAGCTGCACATTGTCCAAGGATTCTCCTCGTTATTCCAAATATGCTGCGTCATCTTCATCCTCTTACTTTCTGTTGTTGTCTTTTTCTCCGTCATCTTTTTTGCCAATAGAAACGTCCGGTTGTTGATCACGTGACTCCCTTAATGCGAAAAAAGTCCATTCGAGTGTTTCCATTACACTTTTGCAATATAAACCAATTTTCCTAATAAACCAAAATTGTTGTGTTTCCATTAAGCACATTTTTATTCGCAATTCTAATTTGCAATATTTCAGGGTCAATGGAAATGCGACTACAGATCCTAAGAAAGGTGAGGAATCAGCCCAGAACTACACGGGAGGAGCTGGTCAATGACCTGAAGAGAGCTGGCACCACTGTTTCCAAGGTTACTGTGGTTAATACACTAAGACGTCATGGTTTAAAGTCATGCATGGCAAGGAAGGTTCCCCAGCTTAAATCAGCACACGTCACATGATCATTTGGATGATCCAGAGGAGTCATGGGAGAAAGTGCTGTGGTCAGATGAGACCAAAATATAACTTTTTGGTCTTAATTCCACTCGCCATGTTTGGAGGACGAAGAATGATGAGTACCATCCCAAAAACACCATCCCTACTGTGAAGCATGGGGGTGGAAGCATCATGTTTTGGGGTGTTTTTCTGCACATGGGACAGGACAACAGCCCTGTATTAAGGAGAGGATGACCGGGGCCATGTATTGCAAGATTTCATTGCTCAGTTAGAGCATTGAAGATGGGTCGTGGCTGGGTCTTCCAACATGACAATGACCCAAAGCAGCTCCGTAAGAAGCATATCAAGGTTCTGGAGTGGCCTAGCCAGTCTCCAGACCTAAACCCTATAGAAAATCTTTGGAGGGAGCTCAAACTTCGTGTTTCTCAGCGACAGCCCAGAAACCTGACTGATCTGGAGAAGATCTGTGTGGAGGAATGGGCCACAATCCCTGCTGCAGTGTGTGCAAACCTGGTGAAAAACTACAGGAAACATTTGACCTCTCTAAAGGCTACTGTACCAAATATTAACATTGATTTTCACAGGTGTTCAAATACTTATTTGCAGCAGTAACACAAATAAATGATTAAAAAATCATACATTGTGATTTCCGGATTGTTTCTTTTTGATTATGTCTCTCACAGTGGACATGCACCTAAGATGAACATTTCAGACCCCTCCATGATTTCTAAGTGCGAGAACTTGCACATTCGCAGGGTGTTCAAATAGTTATTTTCCTTACTGTATAAAACATTTGTTGAGAGTAAAGAGTAATCGTAACATTTAGCAATATAGAACACTTTATTTAATAGTTTTATGATGGTAGATTTAAACATTGGTTTCAGTGTATTATCACACTGCAGTTAGGCTGACATATCTCGTGCATCAAACCTTCACAGATAAAACAAATATACATAAATAGTATATAAATATGTTTTAAGACGCAGAGAAGGTAAATAACACACGGGGGGCAGGACTGCAGCGTTTTAAACAGAAGAAAACAACATCTGACGACAGTAAAGTTAAGCTGACACTGGTGTGCTAGTAGATGGCATTTGGATTGACTAATTAAGCTCAGGTAAACTATGTCATACCATCCACATGCTGCAGGGTTTGGTCGTAATTCAGATTGGTCAACTGCTACCGCATGAGCGGAAATACACGTGTGAGGCTGAACAGCGTCGATACGGAGCTGCAGAGACCGCTGCTGGGCTCTGACAGGCGGGCAGAGAACAAGGTAAGACACGCTGCTGTCTGGAGGTGTGAACTGCAGGTAAAGATGATTGCAGGAATAGTCCAGCTAAACTCTACGTTTATTCTGTCAGTATACAGTGACTGCATCAGAATGAAGATGGTAATATTAGTGTGGTCCATGTGCCTTTTCACGCACCTTAGTTTACTCTGGTTTGAGTTGTTAAGCTGTTTTCAGACACCGTAATCTCTCCTCTTCTGTCTCTGCTTTTGAGACCTTTTAGTGCTATTAGATAGAAATCAGGTGCGCAGTACAGATGCTGTAAAGATAATTTCTCATTTATATTAATATAAAACAGGAGAATTGACGTTTGTAGTCATATCAGAGCTGAAGAGGCTGAAGTCTGAGTGGACATGAATGCACCTTCACATAGTAACACTGTAAACTTTTAATCCATTTAGATGTAAAAGTTAATTCACGTGAGCGAGCGTAACACGCATGCGCAATGAACTATCAGTCCAGTTTAGAACAGGGGTCAGCAACCTTTAACGCTCAAAGAGTCATTTGGACCCGGTTTCCACGGAAAAGAAATCACTGGGAGCCGCAAATACTTTTTGACATCTAAAGTGTTGATAAAGCTGTGTATATAGTTTTTTTGTGCACGAACATAAATTTAAATATTATTATTAATAAAGATCGATTTATATTTTATTACTAATTACTAGTTACTATTAATAATATACTAATAACTATTAAGCGTCATTATGGATAATACAATAATAATAATAATAATAATAATCATCATCATCATTAATAAAATATTAATACATTATTACGTTATTAAATATTAATAAACTGTTAAAAGCATGTAGCAAAAAATTATCACCCAATTCTGTGTTTCACCTTTTCAGTCAACTTCACTGCAACTCATTACCACCAACTTTACACTTATGTTTGGACTGTATTGTCAATAGACGTCATTTACATAAAATTGTGCCTCATTTTTCAGTAAAAATAAGCAGAAATTCTGAATTAATTTGACAATAGTTAAACTCAGACATACGTAAATGGATGGCTTTTCACAGACTGGTAGATCCATGCACACAGACACAGATTCAGATGTTATTCACATGATAACAAATTACAGTGGCAGCAGGTGATCACGGACTGCTGGCCAACTTGCAAAAAGCAGGATTACAAGTTCAGACACTGTTTGATAGAGTGACAGCGGTGACGGCCAATCACACGTTAGCAAGAAATGGGAGAGCCAATCGAGGAGCTTGTGTGCGGTGAAAAGAGAAACAGGCTTCAGACTGAGTGGCTTAGTTTTACGCTGGGTCCTAGTGCTCGCCAATTTCTATTTAATATAGCGTAACATTGTTTTTTGAAGGTAAAAACTGCAAGGGACCAAAACTGCCACCCCCCTTTGAAATTACGTCTGTGCATGCGGAGCCATAGCATAAAGATGAAAGAGCCACATGCGGCTCCGGAGCTGTGGATTGCCGACCCCTGGTTACGAACGTTGGACTGATTTTTCCCGTTAGACTCATGTTTCCAAAATTAACCTGAACAATTTTCCTATTATATTTTAATATTTCACATTGTTCACATGAACAGTGCAGCTCAGTAAAATAACGGGAATTACAGCCATTCAGAGTGATTTGTCAGTCATGGATGTGAAAACATATCCAGGCCAAATTCCATAATACAGTGTCTCAAGTACATGGCAAAGTTACCTGTAACTGATAGTCTAGCTAGTTAGTCTGGTCCCACAGCTGATCACCAGTTGTGAACAATTCTGACTCAGTTTTTCCATAATAGCCCATTTAATATATCTCTGAATTGTTGTTTTTAAAAAGTTAAATTATGTAAAAATGTTGAAAAACTGTTTTTAATGTATTGTTCAGTTCCTTGTCAATGAAACTCGTCACATCATCATTGGACTCGTCACATCATCAAGGCTGAATACCTCTGACAGTAAAATTAGATTCTGTATGATGCCGTTTTGTGGTATACAATTTGTCTTAAAAAGTGTTCTCTATTGATAATATTTAAGTACACTACACCTGCAATGGGCAAGCTCACTCTTAGTGACTTGTATTGCTGCTGCTGACACATTGTGTATGCTTTTTAAATGTAATGTAATGCATTGCAGCTCACAGAGCTCTAGAAAACAATTCTGTATAGAACTGTGAACACTCAAAGAACCATTTGTGTGGATATAGGTTTCTTTACATGGTAAAATGGTTCTTTAGACCGATGAGGAAAATGTTGTAGATGATTATATCCAGAATGTTTTATTGAAAATGCTTCTATATAGCCTCCAAAAGGGTTTTGCTGTAATTACAGTGTTAAGCTTGTAATTATAGAGCAGGGGTGCACAATACGTCGATCGCGATCTACCAGTCGATCACAAAGGTAGTGTGGGTAGATCGCATGGCATTAAAAAATAGAGGTCAGCCTATCATCCTTCCTCGCTATAAAATGTGTCACTTGATAGACATACAGGGAGAGGAGTCGAGCACTCAGGCCAAGCAGAAATCCAAGCCGCTCAATCTGTATCATATTTCACTTTAGACCGCCCACAAGCTCATCGATTGGCTGTGCAGTTTCTTGCTAACGTGTGATTGGCCGTCCTCGCTATTACTCCATCACACAGCGTCTGTCTGAACAGTACGTGTTCACCTGCCACTGTAAGTTATCATGTGCGTTTGTTGTGTCTGTCAAGTCAGCTAGACGTATTTTAATATCAGAGGTTTTATATTAAAATAACATTTGAGCCTGTGATAAGCCACCATTTACATGCCTCTAAGTTTAACTATTGTCAAAATAATTCAGAATTTCTGCTTAAGGGCTTCAAAATGCTTTTTACAGTCAGTGAGTCAGCCTTTTTACATGTGAAGATCATTAAGTCCAAGTATCGTTCCACTATGACTGATGATCATTTGGAGGTTTGCTTGAGGCTGGCTATCAGCAACTACTGTCCAGACTCTGCATCCCTGACTGATTCCATTCAGTGCAAGTCATCAGAGTAAAGCAGACTAATGACAAAACATGTACACAGTTGTGTTGTGTAATATGGGTTCATGTAGTTATTCAAGGTACACCAGCATCCATTGTACACATAAACTGTCAGTATATTTATAAATAAATATATGTCTTGCATTTTTATATTAGGTAGATCATTTTGACTTAGTCATTAGATAAGTAGCTCACAGGCTGAAAAAGTGTGTGCACCCCTGTTAAAGAGGAACCCTATTTGGTGCTGTGTATAACCATTTTCATAAGTTGTCTATATAAACCATCTCCAGCACGTTCTACATCAATCTGAAGAATCCTTTCATCATGCAAAGAACAATTTGGGTTTGTTGAGTGTTCATTGTTCAATATAGAACCATTTTCTTTACTAAAGAACCATCTCTTTTGAGAGTGTATGTAGAGCATGCATGTGATGTGCGCTGCTTCATACTGAGGCCACATTAAGGGACTGCTTTAACTGATTGGGCACTCTCAGATCTGTGCTAGAGTTGCTACAGTGAACCCTAGGGACTGAATCTAATTTAAGCCAGGCAGTGTGAGGAAGTTTTGAAATCAAATTTCCTTCCACTCTTATGGCTGCAGAGACCGTAAGAGAGAGATAGAGCTTCATCAGAATGAACTTGCTTTCCACGAATTGAAAGGCCAGGTGTTAAGCAGAAGTGTGTGTTTGTGTGTGTGTTAGAGAAAGACTATGTCATACAAAAGGCCTGTACTAATGAACCTGAATATGGAGCCCAAAGTCCACTCAAAGTGAGAGCACCATTTTTCAGATCATGTTTTTAGATGCTACACTACTAGATTGGCACTTCTACTTTGAGTAGATACACTGTCTATTGTAGAATGTTTCCCCAAAGCTGAGAATTGTATCCATGGTTCCTGTTTATTGAGGAAGCCTTGAAATAGTCTTCTCATGGTTTTACACTTCATGTATTAGGTTAATTTGAGACACAGGAATGTGGGGAAAAGGAGAACCTTTCTTGTGTTAGCTTAGTGTTAGGAGGAATTGTGGTATTTGCTATTTTGTATCTGAGATCAGAGCAGGAAATCATAGACATGCACACAAGTCCTTAGCATCACACATTTATATGCGGAGATGCATTTCCTGTAACTCTTTGTTGTATCAAAAAAGGAGAAAATTTGTAAAACAAAATGCTTTCTAACCCCCATTAAGATGATTCATCGTGAGATCTTTCCAGAACAATTTTTAGCTTGGAGTACATGTGGCTGTTGAGTTTTAGAAAGTGTGAAAGGTTGCACTGCCACCCAGGATTTGATGCTGTAATGAGAATACTGCAGACAGTGGAACAAGTCGAGCAATCACAGCCCTGATGGTGTTCAGGTAATGTGCAGTACACAACAGTGTGCTGATGGTAGAAAGAAGAGAACAACAGAGAAAAAGTGAGAAGATAAAAAAGTACATTTAAACTATTAGAAGGCGGCACGGTGGCTTAGTGGTTAGCACGTTCGCCTCTCAGCGCCGAGGTCTTGGATTCGAGTCCACATCTGAGCGGAGTTTCCATGTTCTCCCCGTGTCTGCGTGGGTTTCCTCCGGGGTCTCCGGTTTCCTCCCACAGTCCAAAAACATGGAGGTCAGGTGAATTGGCTACTCTAAAAATGTCCGTATGTGTATGTGTGTGTGTGCGTGTGTGTTCACCCAGCGATGGATTGGCGCCCTGTCCTGGGCTTAGTTGAATAGTGTAATGCCCTGCCCTGCGCCCAGTGAGGGGGTAGGGGACTAACCGCGACCCTGATAAGGATTAAGTGGGTGTGATAATGAATGAATGAATAAACTATTAGAAAAAAAGATAAGAAACAAGACATTTTTATAATGTGCATGGTATGCAAGAGAAGTGTCTGAACTAACTTACTGTTGCTTGAGGTCAAGAGACAGTTTAATAGCTGTCATTTTCTTTTTTCATTTCTCCTCCAGGTCTGTAACTCCTCCTAATGAGATGGCTGAGAATCAGGCTGACTGTGAGCATCCTCAGAGGAGAGCTGGTGTTAAGAACAGCCACACTGGGGAGTCTGCTGTCAAGGAGCCAGGTAAGCTCTGAAGATCCTCTGGTGTGTCCTGTGATAGAACTCAAAAATGCTATAAGTATGTTCACTCCATTGGATGTTGTTTTTGTTTGATTTATTATTTATTGGAGTTCCTTTCACTGACGGTGTAATTAGCATCTTTTGTCACAGAAAAAATTGAACATTTTAATTGAAATAAATCCAATCAGTGAAAAATGCTCTCATTAAGAAATAATATTAAAAAACTCACATGCCACTTTTATTTTCACCCCAGCATTTAATACTGTGTACAACTTCCCATCGATAATAAAATAGTACTTGGTCATCTCCTCTGACATAATGAATGAATGAACATTACACTTCTATAGCACCTTTCTCAAATACAAGGACACTTTACAACTAACACACTCCATATAGAAATGCAACATTCTCTGTATGAACCAGCAAAGCTTCATAGCCATAACACAAGGAATAAACTGGATCAAAGGCAGAAAAACCATTCATGTTGTTGCATCACCACACATGAGTTTGGTGTTTAAAAAGTGAAAAGAATTAACATGTTACAGCAGTATTTGCATTTGTAGTTTGTTGTAATTTTACCATTAAGTGACATCTCATTGTAAGTTTAAAGTGTACATAAAAAAATTGTGGGGTCTTTATTAAAAAAAGGCCAAAATAATGTATATATATTTTTCTTTTTGGTGAGAATGTTAGAGTTTAAAAAGTAAAATATAAGTGGAAAAGTGCTTCAGTTAAATTTAGTTTCTATGAATTTCTAGGGTGTATAATTTTGATAATGATTATTTCTTGATGATTGGGTTTTTCATAGAATACAATTACTTCAATTAAATTAAGTCATTTTTTTCTATGTGAGATTATGCTAATTCACCTTTTCTTATAATCCTTCTTACACACACACACACACACACACACACACACACACACACACACACACACACACACACACACACACACATATATGGGGCGGCACGGTGGCTTAGTGGTTAGCACGTTCGCCTCTCAGCGCCAAGGTCTTGGGTTCGAGTCCACATCTGAGCGGAGTTTCCATGTTCTCCCCGTGTCTGCGTGGGTTTCCTCCGGGGACTCCGGTTTCCTCCCACAGTCCAAAAACATGGAGGTCAGATGAATTGGCTACTCTAAAAATGTCCATGTGTGTGTATGTATGTGTATGTGTGCATGTATGTGTGTGCATGTGTGTTCACCCAGTGATGGACTGGCGCCCTGTCCTGGGCTTAGTTGAATAGTGTGATGCCCTGCCCTGCACCCGGTGAGGGGGTGGGGGACTAACCGCAACCCTGATAAGGATTAAGCAGGTGTGATAATGAATGAATATATATATATATATTGTAGACACCGATGATTGTTATTCTATACAGAGTCTTGTTTTCTGAGATCGTGAGTGCTTTTGAAGGTTTTTGAAGACATTTTTTTCTTTTCTACATTTTACAAGGTGGTCATCTCTTTTTGAAGAGGCTTTGAGCCTTCAAGATCTTTTTAATTCTGGCAACATCACCTGTTGTTTCAAGGCGTTGACCTGTTCTCTTAATAGCTGTAGTAGATGTCGTAGCTGTTTAGATACTGTGGATGTGCTGCATCAGGTGTGGCAGATTAACAACTAATCTTTTAAGAAAAAAAGGTTTAACATCAAAGTTGAGTTTTACATCAAACATTACAATCTTCATGATTTTATCTTTACATAGAAGCAGACTGTGTAAGTGAATTTCCTCTCACATTTCTTTTGGACCCCCCCCCCCAAACAGTTCTCTGCAGTAACAAGCTATGATGAGTAAATGGGTGGCATAGGGCTCAGGAGTATATTTTCTTAGTTCTTGCTAATTTCCTGATCATTTGGTTTACTGTTGAAACCATTAAAAGCTTTAATATGTGACAATATTTGGTTTGGCAGTGACCCTGTCATATCTCACCCTTTTACCACAGACGATTGGGTATCTGAGGCAACAGCATTTGTGTATTTGAATCATTTTCTTCTGACATAAATGAATTGTGGCAGAAAATGGTGACCCCAAACTTGATATAATATGACTATATTATTGACCTTGCTCTACCTGCCATATATGTGATGCAATTGTAGTACTATAATTACAGACTATAGTCCACCTGTTTCTCTGCATCCTCTCTTCCTGTACTTGGTTTAAATATAATGGCTGGTTGGTTCACATACACACTCACTAAGCACTTTTTCTCACGCTACACAGTAAATCTGCCAGTGTTAAATCAACACTTTTAGAGTTAAATTAACACTGAGAGTGTTACGTTTTGACACTCTCAGTGTTAATTTAACTCTAATAGTGTTGATTTAACACTGGTAGATTTACTGTGTAGTAGGAACACCTACTTATTCAGACAATAATCTAACCAGTCAATTGTATGGCAGCAGGGCAATGCTTAAAATCAGGCACATATGGGCAGCTTCAGGCTACATTCACATCGACCTTTAGAGAGGTAGACAATGTGATTTCAGTCATTTTGAGGCAATTCAGTTTAACAGAAGACCACTTGGGGTTCCACTTCTGTCAGAGAAGAACAGAAAGCTGAGGCTTCAGTGAACCCAGGCTCAACAAAACAAGACGGTTAAAGGCTGGAAAAGCGTAATCTGGTCTGGTGAATTTAGATTTCGGCTGAGGCACACATGGTAGGGTTAGAAATGTGTTTTCTTTGCACACTTTGGGTCTGTTCACACAAAACGATCATTGCTTGAATGCCAATAGTATTCCAATGACATCATGGGCAAGTTCAAGTTTGAGGTTTGTTATGAGAAAATCTTGAGTATCATTTTATGTCAATAATGTTTTGCAAATGGTCATCACGTGTTGCTTGTGGTTGTCATGATTGATCCAGCAAATCGGTCAAAGTTTTCCTCCAGAATACTAGTCATGAAGAAAAACAGGCTTCTCTACCAAACCTTCACCTCTGCAGAAGGTTAAGAATAAAGTTCAGATTCAAGAGGTTTCATCGTCATTTCAGCTGTATACTGTACAGTACACATTGAAATGAAACAGTGTTCTTCCAGGAGCAGATGCAACACAGAACACAAATGAAATGACAATATACAATAAACATGCAATAACTACAAGAACTAATAAATACAAAACATTGCTTGACTAACCAGAGTAAGTCGTATTACAGGACAAAGGACAAATGTAATGTCACTCAGTATGTGGTGCTGAGTGATATCTAGTGGGAAGCAAGATTCCAGCCTACAGTGTGTGTGTTTAGCAGCAGATTTATAATAATTTTAGCAGCAGTTTGTAAAGTACAATGTGCAAATATAAAATGTTGCATCTGCGCATTATAACCAAACTACTTGATTTATACTAGTAGCACCATCTAGTGATTATTGTGAGTCAGTAATGGCTTCTGTGTAAATCTGTCTAAAGCAGTCTTTTGACAGACAAGGCACGCTACAAGTCTTGGTTCACTTATTTAAATAAATTAAAAAATAAAAAATAAAAAATCATGAAAAAGACATTCAACAAGGTAAACTGTCATTTTATATGAATTACACATAAAGTGACATTTCATGCCTTTTTTGTTTTAATGTTGATCAGTTTGGCTTATAGCTCATGAAAATCAGAAATCCAGAATCTCTTTATTAGAATATTTAATTTGGACTTTTGAATAAATTACTATTCAAACAGCATCAACAGTAAAACGAAAAAAATGCTTGATGGTTCAAAAAGAGGTAGTGGCTTTAGGTAATTTGACCTAAAACTTAATCAGTTTGTCACAAAAGATCCTAAAAGTAAGATCAAGAGAACCAAATTAAACAAATGAGACAAATAATGAATAAAAAAGGAAAATGATCCAATAAATGTCTGTAAGATGCACTAGCAAAATCTGATCTTCATGATATATGTTTGAGAAAGTGTATCATGGCACAAAAAAATAGATTTTTTGAGAACCTCAAGAAGAAATGGTGATGCTCTTCACATTGGAGAAGGTTATAAAACCATATCTAAAGAGTTTGAACTCCATCAGTCCACATTCAGAAAGATGTGTACAAACAGAGGAAATTCAATACCATTGTTACCCTTCCCAGGAGTGTTCGACCAACAAAGATCATGCCAAGAGCAAGGCATGTGATAGTCCATGAGGTCACAAAGGAATCCAAGGTAACGTCATGAATCTACCATCGGGAGAACACTAAACAACATGGCCGGGTTGCAATGATAAAGCCACTGCTCTCCAATAAGAACACTGCTAAAGTTTGCTAATGATCACATGGACAAGGCTATTGGAACACTGTTTTTTGGATGGATGAGGCCAAAATATATATTTTGTTTTTAAAAGTGAAGTATTCTGTTTGGAGAAAGGAAAACCCTCAATTCCAGCATAAGAAACCTCATCTAATCTGTGAAACATGGTGGTGGTAGTACCATGATTTAGGCCTGTTTTGCTGCATCTGGGCCAGGATGGCTTCTTATCATTGATGGAACAGTTAATTTTCAATTATTCCAGCAAAGTCTAAAGGAAACTGTCCAACATTAACAAACCTAAAAAGCATATGAGCAGGCTTTAGTGAATTACTTAACTTTCTGAGTCCATGTAGCTAGGTCCTTCTTGGCTTTATGCCATGTATGCTCTTCCCCCACATCTCAGCTTAGGCAGTGAGCCTACCTCCCTTCTATGTGGGTCAAAACAGAGCTCTTTTAACCTGCTTCTAGAACTCCGATCCATTATCCCTGCCTCAGCACCATCACACAGACCAGTAGAATATTATTACGCATGCAACAATATGAAAACTCTGGAATAGGTTGCATTGATTACATTCATACTTAAGTAAAACAGTAGGAACACTAATTATAACAATGAAGGAGAATGACGAGGTGGTTCCAGGTGAGACCTGTAATTCCTATTAGATTTCACCTCTTAAATCCACTTAAACCTGTGTAGGTGAAATGGAGGAGAGACCAAAGTGTTCCAAGTTGATGCATGTATGTGAGGGAGAGTTCCATTCTGGTTTGATTGTGTTAAAGCTTTTCTATACCTGGCATGGTTTACTAAAAAAAGAAGATCTAGTTAGTGACAAGCAGAGACTAAAAATGTCAAAAAAGTCAAGCAGTCTGTATGTTTGTAAACAGAGTCTAAGGTTAGCATGCCCTTTGTAAAGTGCCAGCTGGAAGGGTATGAAGACTGCTGCACTGGGTCTACAGGAGTAATGGAGCACCAATTAATAACTTTGACATTGGCAGCTAAGGTGGTGTTTGTGATCCATAACTAATCATTCCATGTCAGTACCTGTCAGATCCTCACAGCGATAAGATAAAACAAGATAATAATAAATGTAAGTAAATTACATTTACATCATTTGGCAGACGCTCTTAACCAGAGCAACATACAATAGTGTTTTGTTTCCATTAAGAGAATTTTCTCAGCTAGTACAGACAGGTTCGAGTCAATACTACTCTTCAGTTCAGACACCATTAGAACAAAACCCTCACTAATACCTAGAAAGATACCCAATTTTACACAAAATAAGAGCATAGAAGAGTCTTGATGCTAGTTTTCCACGTGTCTTGAAGGATGGTGGGTCAACCTGAGCCATACTGGAAGCTCGACAGGTTCAAGATGTGACTTGAGACTTGACCATTGCCATTAGGTAGGAAGGGGCTGGTCCATTTCTTGCTTTGTAGGCGAGCATCAGGGTTTTGAATCTGATGTGGGCAGCTACAGGAAGCCAGTGAAGTGAACGCAGCAGTGGAGTGACGTGAGAGAACTTTGGTTGATTGAAGACCAGTCGAGCAGCTGTATTCAGGACCAGTTGCAGGGGCCTGATGGCTCACATAGGAAGACCAGCCAGGAGTGAGTTGCAGTAGTCAAGTCTTGAGATAACGAGAGACTGGACAAGCAGTTGGGCGGCATCCTGGGTTAGAAAGGCTCTGATTCGTCAATTGTTGAAGAGGAGGAACCTGCACGACCGAGTCAAGTTTGCGATGTAAGTAAAGAATGATAACTGGTCATCAAGGATCACACCAAAGCTTCTTACTTCTTGAGATGGAACGAGGATGGAGTTCTCAAACAAGACAGGAAGTTCAAGATGCATACCAGTGTTTCCAGGAATGAAGAGAAGCTCCATCTTGCTAGGGTTGAGCTTCAGGTGGTGGGTTGTCATCCATGTAGAGATGTCTTTCCTTCTGTAACCAGCATTAAACATTTCTTTACAGTAAGCCTTCTGTCAGCTAAGACCAAATGTGATAACCATTGTTACCCTCAGACATTGTTTCTTGGTGACCATCCCTTTGTGACTGATTGGTGGTTTGTTTCTTTTCTGACCACTATCAGTAAATACTCACCACTGCTGACCGTTTTGGAGAGATCACCCACTTGCCCATTGCTATATTTAATGCTGGTGAGAACAGGAATGTGTAAGTGGATGTATTACACATTTATTGAAGTTACCTATTTGGTAAAAAATAGATACACATGGTATGTGTACCTACTAAAGTGACCAGTGAGCAGTGTTGGGAACGTTACTTTAAAAAAGTAATTAGTTATAGTTACTCACTACTTGTTAAAAAAGTAACTTAGTTAGTAACTGAATTACTCT
>BRDA01053416.1:0-13073 GCA_036984385.1 Crenuchus spilurus | reverse complement strand
AATGACCCCACCCCTTTTGTAACAAAATATACCCAAGGTTGCACACTTTTTAGCCTCTCTCTCTCTCTCTCACACACACACACACACACACACACACACACACACACACACACACACACACACACAGCTACCTAAGATTTTGAATTATCAGCATATAGATGACTGGGTGCCAACGTGAGGAAGTGCAAGCGTCACCGTAAGCCAGTACGTCATGATAGGGGCCCTGAGAATACACCAATCCTTACAATATTTCACCCCCTCTCTCTCACTCAAACACACACACACACACACACACAGGCTCACGAGCAGTTGTAACACAGCTATGAAATATAAGACTCCCCCATTATTCAACACACTAATAATAAAGATTCTATTAACTGCAGGCAAATAATAAATAACTGTACAGTGTGTGGGGGGTTTGTGTGTGAATATATCATGATAAAGACTACACTACCCTATTAAAAAAAGCTAGCCATGACTTCCCTAACTCATACCTACGAGTTTGGTTTCTCGTGGGAACGACTACATAAATCATTGCATCAAGTTAACCCTGTTATGGCCAAGAACAAAGTCAAAACATCACATAGGGACCAGGACAGACTGTTGTGTTTTAAAAAGACGTCTCCCTTTAGATTTGGTCACGTGATTCACTTTTTTGACGTAGACTCGCTTAAAAATAATAATAACAATAACGTCACTTCCTCTGCTCAGCATAAATGACACGTAGTATGATTACAACACAAGACTGACCTGTAACACATGCACTCAAGTCTTTCTTCACTCATATGACCTGAAAGAGCTCTGACAAATCAAAGTCTGCCCAGTGTGTGACGTAGACACCTGCATCAGCCCATAGTCAGATGGGTAATGGGTTATAGTTGCACTGAATAAGCTGTATTGTTCTGGTCTATTAACAGAAAGCAGAGATGCTCAGGTTAGTCCGGGCGAGTGATCTCTGATATTGTACGTTTGATGAAACTCCACACTCAGCTAATCAATTCACGCACCATGTTCAATACATCTATGACATATTTTATATAAAGATCAAGTTCATTAGATACACCAGGGAGACCCCGAGAGGCCCTCAATGACGTCAAGAGCAGCCCCGGGAAAATTGATCAGCCTGTTCAGTTCAGTCACTTCTGAACTGGTTGACGACTGCTCAGTGAAATATTCTCACGACTTAATGATCAATTATAGTGACTAAGAAGCTCACACACGTATATCTAACTCGCCTGAACATAAGGCACGAGACATGTAGAGATAAAAATGACGTCCACAATGATCTGAACCAAAAACCAGGAGCTGGTTAAACAGCAGCATTTAGACGAAGATCCTGAAAGAGTGCAGGAATGTGATGATGTTTAATAGTGACCACAGCATGAGCTGAACATGAATGTTCAGAGATTAACATTAATGTGATTCTTTAATGAACTGTCCTCGAGCTGTGAGGGCTGAGAAGTTCCTCACGTCTCTTCTGGTCAGTAAATGCGATTTTCATGCGTGTTTATTAGCAGACAAAAGAGCAGAAGTGCGAGTAAAACGTGTGTTTTTATTATTAGAAAACTGTATCAGATACAAGTGCCGTTTGGCTCAAACGGGGGTCCATCAGGTCCTTCAGTGCTAAACCCAAAACCCAGAAAAATACCACACGAGCAGCAAGAAAGACTCAACATACAGCACAAAAAAAGAAAGATTTCATGTGAATTTAATAAGAAATAGTAAAGAATTTTAGTCGAACTACCAAAGATATGAGTCACCCAAAAGCAGCCGGGAGTTAATGGCCCCGTGCGCGAGCGGAGCTGTGTGTGACATGGCGAGCATGTGGAGGACCACACACACACACACACTACTGTTAGCAGACTCTCACGGAACTGTATATGTAGAAGTGTTGAGGACAAAGAATAACTTTGTGTGTGTGTGTGTGTGTGTGTGTGTGGAGGGAGAGCATCGTACTCGATGATAAAGTTTCAATCTTTTCTTTCAGTCTCTTCTTCCAGTTTTTACTAATTGTCTCCTTTTTAGACGCCCATTCATTGTTTAATTCTATTTTTCAGCTTCTCATTCACATTTTTGGTGAACTTGCAAAAAAAAACATCTCATATCCTCTTCACATTCCAATTGTTCTGTTCTTTTTAGTGTCAGGTGGACAAAAACCTTGACAAGTCCCTTCACTGGCTCTGAAAGATGCTTCTCAGGCCATTCATTTGAAGCACATTCTTCACACCAGCTTCTGTAAGTAGTTGTGCTGTTTTTATATTTTTTTCTCGAAGCTCATACTGTCTTGACATTATTGCCTCTGTATTTAGCATGTCTGTCTACTTAATGTCATTTGTATTGAAGCTACTGTAAGCACTGTAGTTTTACAGTCCTAATACAAAACCATTAAAACACTGATAATGCATGTTTGCTTAGTACATGTGACCGTTTCTTGATTATAAAAGAGAAAAACTGCTTGCATGTGGAGCTGTGCATGTTGCCATGTAGTGAATGACATTGTAAGACAGTGATGTTATGAAGCTGGGTGTGGTCCACACAGGGAAACTGTTTTTAAGTTTTCTTTGAACATTCTTAAATGCTAACAAGCATCTTGTGTGTGAACAAGGTTAAATGATATTTTTAGTTGATGAGCTCATGTGGACTTTTACACCATTGTGACAGTGAGAGAGAGAGACAGAGAGAGTGAGAAAGAGAGAGAGGTTGGAATCACATGTTTTCCATCAATGTTATCCTTCATATAACAGATCATTTATTTCTGGACATTGATTTTTACAAATACTTCTTGATATACAGATGTATACATACACACACATGCATGCACGCACGCATGCACACACACACACACACACACACACACACACACACACACACTTGCAGGCATGTATCCACGTATGTACTCTCTCTCCCTCTCCTGCTCTCACTATCTCTCTCTCACACACACACACACACACACACACACACACACACACACACACACACACACACAATCACACACCACATGCATGTCATGCTTTGACTTGACTGGCATGGTATTTTGATGTCAAGCTTTGACTTTTTGACTTTTTTACATTGTGCTAAATACTTTATAATATTGTTTTAGAACAGATTTTATTATATACAAAAGCATTCATTGCATTGTATTTGTGTTTGATGGTAATCCAGCTGAAAGGCTTTAAAGTGTGTATTTGCCGTACGTCAGAAATTAAATTTTGGCTATAAGGGTGCAGCTCTCAGCTTCACCTAATACTCCACCACATCATTGATGTCAGAAAAAAGTCTAACAGATGTATGCCATCTCAAGTACAAAAAGAAAAAAACAAATATGACAACATCTGCAGCTGGATTGATAGTTTTTATGTTCTTCCACAAAAAGGGTCTTAAATAAGAACGTAATGGAAGTTACACAAGTATCAGACTGGACGGATTGAAATGGAGTTTGAAAAGCTCATCAATATAAAGATTGGTGTGACACCTTTTGTGCCATTTGACTGAATATAACTGACCCTTTATGAATTAATATAACCCTTCTGACAAGTCCAGAAGTCTATTGCTCACCTCTGTAACTTAAGACTAACAGTCCATTTATTTTTCATGTAGTTACTGAAAAGGATGTAATAAGTCTGGTTATTTAAGGTTTCAATATTTTGAGATTTGTTATTGATAGAGCACTGTGAGAAAGCAGTTGTGAGGTGTGGTTTTTGGGCAGCGATGGCCCGGTCTTGTGACAGGAAGGTTGCCGGTTTGATCCCCTGGCAGTTCATGGCTGAAGTGCCCTTGAGGAAGGCACCCAACCCTCAATTGTAGGTTGTTCTGGATAAGAGCATTTGCTAAATGTCTCAAATGTGAAATGTAAATGTTTAAACAGCAGAAAAGTGAAACTTTTTCTAAGTGACTACACTGCAGTCATAGTTGTTGTAGTTTATTTCAATCCATTAAAATGTTTCAGTTTACTGTTTGTCTCCCAGTGATGTTCCATCACTGATGAGGGCTGTGTTCTCTGATGTAACGTCTGGGCTCTAAAGCCTTTACTTAAGCTTGTAAGTGGTACATGGAGAAAAACGGTGGCAAGCAGAAGTTATGTATGGCCTCCTTTATGATTTTAGCTTTTCAAGTACTTTCTTCTGCCCTGCCATTCTTTAGAGTTTTCATTTAATTAATTGATTGGTGTTGTGAGGCAGCACTTGTAAGAGATCTAAGAAGATGAGACGATGACTTTTCTTCAACACATTTATTAATGATCTTTAAAAATAAGCATTATTTAGGTAATTCAGCATTGATATGGAATGAAAATTTGATTTTGTAATTAGTTGATAGTGTAGTTCCAGCTAGCAGAACATCAGAACCCAATCTTAAAGACTTTCTAAATTATTTTTCCTAGGGTATTGTAATGTGAAAACACATTACTGCTAAAATATGTTCACGTTGTCTCTTATTTGCCCCTTTTATCTATTTTTATCTTTTCTAGATGGACAGACACTGGAACCTGAGGAACGTCTGTTCTGTCTTCACACAATGGTATGGTGGGTTCCTTACAAACTTAGCAATGGACTTCTGAGAGCTAGTCAGCCACTTTAATTAGTAAACACACGACTTTACGAGCAGACCTTATTTCTAAATATATTATTTATTTTATTCTTCATTTAGACCTCAATACACTGAAAGAGACAATGGATAGGCTTCATACACTTCATTAACTGTCCTTGATAAACATAAAACTGTATTTACTATCAATGAATAGATAATCATTTATTTTATTGATCTCATTTATATTATTTTATTCTAAGTATATTCATTCGTCCACTGACTGGGACAGTAGACAGTTCATTACTGACATGAACAATGGACGGTACTCTATCTATCCTAGATATATAAATGAGCTCAGTTTCATCTGTTGCCCATGGACTGAAGATTGGGACTATAGTATTAACATGAATAAGTTATTGTTCATATGGGTCTTTCTTTTTTCTCCTGTGAATAGTTATTGTTGTAAACAGGGAGTCGGTCTCTATAAGCGAGTCTGATGAACAGACTTACTGTAGGATGGCAGATTGTTCTCTGGAAGTTTGAGCATATGACTCAGGGAAGGTGTGAGGGATGAGTCAGAATCAGGCGGGGTTTGTGGAAGGAGGGGGTCCTATGCTACCTGTGAGGGGGTCCTGTAACATAACTGAATCAGGTGAACCAGACATAGAGAATACATAAACGCAAGCACGCATGGGCGCCATTTTAAGACAAGATCACACCTCATCCATTTGTTTTATTCAGTCTGCTGCATACGCAGTGTATGAGGGCTTGTGCACCCATCACACTCTTCACTCTGCTGCCTCACTGATATTTTTACATAACATCTCTCTGAGTCTATTCATATTGATACTGTAAAAAAGCAACATATTTTCATTTGAAATGAGTGAGCAGGATTAGCAAACTAAAAGGGCATAATTCAGCTGAACTTGATTAAAACATGTATTTTATAAGGCTGATGTTTAGGTAGTCAGATTGTTTTCATACAATTGATTTTAACAAATTGTAGCTATTTTATTCCAGGTTGCTCAAATTTCTCTCTAATATTGAAAAAGTAACTCAATTAGATAACAATGTCAAACATTTTACATTTTATTACTGTACTCTGTGATTTTCCTCCAATGTTTACACTGAAAATGATAATAGTATTCTCTACTACAAAGTTTTAATCAACTTATTTTTCATCAAACTGATTTCTTACTCAACAGATTTCAGAAAATAAATGTAACATTTAGAGAACTGGCTAATATTATTTTTATCTAAACTTTAGAATATGTAGTACTTTACTTTTGAATCAATGGTTTACCTCATTTAAAATCAATTTGCAGACTTTTATTAATTTACTTAGAAGAAAGTAAAGCAATCATTTCCAGAACTATTACAAATCTTGATCATTGCAGTTTGCAATGCATGTAATATAAAACTACTGTAATTCTATCCAAATTAAGCATAGAATACATATATGAATGTAATTTTCAAGTTATCACATTTGAAGTATTTGAAGTCATTTCTTTCTCACAATTTAAACATAATCCATCCAAACATGTTTATACATTTATATTTTAAAATAAAACTATAAATGTACTAAATAAGGACAAATCACATTGGATAAATTATCACATTGGATAATATCAGTAAATGCTTGTGCAGAGAAGCATGAAGTACCACACAGTGTGTGATGAGGCTCAGCAGAGACCTTTCTAGAAATAAACCGCCACAATCTGTAAAACTTTACATTTACATGATATGATGTTATGATATAATGTGTATTAACGAATATGGTGAAATGCACAGAAAGTAAATCAGTGCTGAACATCAGGTGTATCAGGCTGGTGATGCTAAAAGTGATTGCATAGTAAAGCATAGTATGAGCATAGTAATTGTAAGTTAGTTTTACATAAAGTTTACTTGAGGAATGTAAAGTAATGTTCTAATGTATTTGATTGTTTTCACTTTTAAATGTAGAACATTTGTGTGTGAAAAGAAGTCCAGACCAGAGCAGGATTGGTGCAGTATCGTAGCCTTCTACAGGGAGGGAAGCTATGAGTGTGTGCTGAGATCCAGAATTAAAATAATTCATATGTTCACAGATCACAGTTAGGTATCACCTTCTGCCCATTTTGCTCAGTGTGAACAAAGAGCCACAGAGGAAGTTTTGAAATACAAAACATAATAGCTGGTCAGTTTCAACGTTGTATTAAATACTTATATGCACTTCATCATTGTTTGATTCACAGCAAAATGTAAAAAAGTACATGCTGTTTTTAAACATGTTTCAAAGCCTAAATTAACAGATTTAAGTAAATAAATGCTAATGGTTATCATGATGAAACTTTTTAAACAGTAAACACAGTTCAGTCAGTTTTCAAATTCCATCAGAATAATCTATACTGAAGAAATATGCAATACTGGCTCATCCCAAAACACATATAAGAGTAAAAAGCTAAATGCCTTCACATTATATAATATAGAATTTATTTCAAACTATGATTTCTGGTAACATAGGGTATAAAGAAAGAACACAAAGGAACAAGAACATAAGAGCATATAAAAGAAAGAGACCCCCTCACAGTAACAGAGCAAATTGTCAAATAATGTTGCAATATAGTTTAAACTTCATTATTATAGTATTTGTATAATATAATAGTGTATAATTAGTATATATTTGGTTTATGATATATTTAATTGAATTATTAGATGTTTTGTTTTGTTTTGAATGTTTTGTTAGAAATGTATGAGAATATATATAACAGCTTCTTTCAAAATATTGTCCTGATGATAGAAATAAACTCAAAATAATAAAAAAGTCATGTCACCAAATAGAGAAAAGGACAGTGAGTAGCAGAATCCAAACTGAGGCACTGTTGTTAATAGAAAGTGCAAAAGAGGAGAAATAATTCATAATTCATCAGTTCAGTTAATGTAGAGTTTAGTAGCATTCTTTACTGTCTCTATCTCTAGTAAAATAACAGTTATACCAACTGCAATTATTTGCATGTTAAATGGGTTTCAGGAAAGAGTTTGTGTTTGTGTTACTACTTAAGAAGGACACTCTTAAAAATAAAATTTCAAAAGTTTTTAAGTTTTCATTTATTTCAAAACCTTGTGCAAAGATTCATTACATTGCATTATGTATTACTTTAAACATTATTTTAAGATTATTTACCTTTTTTTTAAAAGCTTTTTCATACTCAGATTGATCATTTACAAAAAAAAAACTTTTGAAGAAAGAAGCTTGTATTGAAATGTTCTTTAGGGAACCAAAAGTAGTTCTTCAATGACATTATTCCAAGGAAGTCTTTTTTTTAATTATTATTATTTAATTATTTTTTATAGTGTAAGTTGAATGATTATATAAAACTGAATTGTCTGTATGTCCAATGGGACTCAACAAAGGGTCTTTGTAGGAAGATACATTCAGTTTTCTGTCCAGTTAGAGCAGGTTTTAGCATCGTGTTCTTGAATGAGAGAATATTTAAGTACTGTACTAATATAACATTAATATCAAGTACAATTATTTGTATGATGAATGAGTTTCAGGAATATTCAGGTTATAAGTCATGCCTATGATGCTGATGCTTACATATTTTTATATCATAGGTCAGTATGAATGTATAGGCTGTATATTTATATATGAATGTATGTTAATTTCTATGAATTTAACCTGTTTCACTGTAAATGAAAAAAACTATTGTCTTTAAGTGTGGAAGTTATGCTGTAATAGTAGTAGTGGGTGTACAAGGCATACAGTGAGGAAAATAAGTATTTGAACACCCTGCAAATTTGCAAGTTCTCCCACTTAGAAATCATGGAGGCATCTGAAATTTTCATCTTAGGTGCATGTCCACTGTGAGAGACATAATCTAAAAGAAAAAATACGGAAATCACAATGTATGATTTTTAAAATAATTTATTTGTGTGTTACTGCTGCAAATAAGTATTTGAACACCTGCCAATCAGCAAACATTCTGGCCCTCAAAGACCTGTTAGTCCCCCTCTAAAAAGTCCACCTCCACTCCACTTATTATTCTAAATTAGAAGCACCTATTTGAGGTTGATAGCTGCATAAAGACACCTGCCCACCCCACACAATCAGTAAGACTCCCAACTACTAACATGGCTAAGACCAAAGAGCTGTCCAAAGACCCCAGAGACAAGATTGTAAACCTTCTCAAGGCTGAAAAGGGCTATGGGGCAATTGTCAAGCAGCTTGGTGAAAAAAAGATCAATTGTTGGAGCAATTATTAAAAAATGGAAGAAGCTAAACATGACTGTCAATCTCCCTCGGACTGGGTCTCCATGCAAGATCTCACCTCGTGGTGCATCAATGATCCTAAGAAAGGTGAGGAATCAGCTCAGAACTACACGGGAGGAGCTGGTCAATGACCTGAAGAGAGCTGGCACCACTGTTTCCACGTCACTAAGACGTCATGGTTTAAAGTCATGCATGGCAAGGAAGGTTCCCCTGCTTAAATCAGCACACGTCCAGGCCCGTCTTAAGTTTGCCCATGACTATTTGGATGATCCAAAGGAGTCATGGGAGAAAGTGCTGTGGTCAGATGAGACCAAAATAGAACTTTTTGGTCTTAATTCCACTCGCCGTGTTTGGAGGATGAAGAATGATGAGTACCATTCCAAAAACACCATCCCTACTGTGAAGCATGGGGGTGGAAGCATCATGTTTTGGGTTTTGGGGGTGTTTTTCTGCACATGGAATAGGACAACTGCACTGTATTTAGGAGAGGATGACCGGGGCCATGTATTGCGAGATTTTTGGGAACAACCTCCTTACCTCAGTTAGAGCATTGAAGATGGGTTGTGGCTGGGTCTTATAACATGCCACAATCCCTGCTGCAGTGTGTGCAAACCTGGTGAAAAACTACAGGAAACGTTTGACCTTTGTAGAGGCTACATTAACATATAACAAATAAATACTTATTTGCAGCAGTAACACACATAAAAATATTAAAAAATCATACATTGTGATTTCCGGATTTTTTCTTTTAGATTATGTCTCTCACAGTGGACATGCACCTAAGATGAAAATTTCAGAAACCTCCATGATTTCTAAGTGGAAGAACTTGCCAATTCGCAGGGTGTTCAAATATTTATTTTCCTCATTGTATGTATACATAAAGATATAAACCTGTATATGTATATATGTACTGTACATGTCTAATAGATCAATCTACCTCATTTGAAACTCAATTAGAAATATAAATACAGGATATTACTGTATAGGTTGTATAAGACATGGTTAGACAAGACATGGTTTTGTAGAGGTTTAACTCTGTTGTTATAGGTACAGCCAGACCGATCATCTTGAGCAGCCATTTCAGTGTGTGTGTGTGTGTGTGTGTGTGTGTGTGTGTGTGTGTTTATGATTGTAAATGTGGGAGGGTGGAATACAGACATATGTATGCAAGTGTGTGTGTGTGTGTGTGTGTGTGTGTGTGTGTGTGTGTGTGTGTGTGTGTATGTGCTCAGGTGGAGAGTGAAAACTGAAGCTAGAACTACATACTTAGGTGTGTTCACACACACATACATGGATTGTACTCTTAGACAGATAACATTGTGCTCAATTGAATCCATTTATTTGTATTTGTTAAAAAGACAGCATGTGTTTGCCTTAGTCTTGTTTGAAGTTCTAGCTCTGTGCTTAAAAAAGTGTCTTTGTTTGAGTGTATGTACGTATTCATAGGGATGAGTGCATGTGTCTGTCTGTCCTTCTATATGTATTGTTGTAGTAACTGTATAAGTAACTGTTGTATGTTACTTCTAATAGACTGTGAAGCAGAAAAGCTTCAGGAATGGTGTGATGGTAAAGACAAATGTTAATTTGATCTGGTGCTGATGGAGTGATGCGTGTTCAGTAAGATTGACAATGATGTAATTCTACATTCAAAATGTTTTAATCATTCTGTAGTTTGTTGTTGAGTTGGAGGATGTGAGAAGGCTCATGATCACAATGCCAGACCTGGTGTGTTCTTAAAAGTTAGTTTATCAAGAGGCACGTGCACAGACAGCAAAGCTTTTTGATTATATAGGTTTGAGGAATTATATGAGATTAGAGGTCTCGTCATATAAGGTTTCGAGCAGGGGCTCTAAGAACTTGTGAAAGGTGAGTCTTTATCTTAAAAAAGGGGAGGGGACTGAATGGAGGGGACTAAGAATGAACGTTATAGAAATGAATGAGTATTAATGATGTGAAGAAATGCTCAACAGTCATAATTATTAGATATAAAGATGCATGGTGGCTGAATGTTCTATTAAAGAGACAATTAGTGAAAATTTCAATTGTGAGCTGCTGAACATTTTGAATGGAAGTAAATTCCATAATTCTTTAATGTGAATATACACATTAGTGACTGTTGTGAAAATAATACACATTGTCTGACCTCTTTATGTCTGTGTGCGACGGAGACGGTAAGTTGAGAGCAAAAGAGAGAGGAAGGACGGAGACGTATGCTCATGTGCTACATGTTTACAGTTTGACTGTGATGTGTAGAGTGTGTATGTTTAAGTCTTGGTTGTGTGTGTTTGTGTGTGTCTGAGATTCTGGCTGTTATAGCTTATCAGTGACGCAGGATGCTTTCAGACGTAAACATGCATGAAGTTCAGGAAACAAATGGCTGAAACTTTTCACATTAAATCTAAAACATACACATGATACAATATCATCAGGATAGAATACAGATTTAGTACAAATTTTGTTTTTAAAATAACAGCCTATTTGTCAGGTAGGTCAGGCAGGTGAAACAGTACCTGTGTACTATTCCAGTGCAAGGCACCTTGTGCTCATCAGTGCAGGACAGTCAATCAAAAAGTTATTGAATTAAATCAAAACTCTAAAGTGTTTTATGGATCTTTACTGTTAAAGTGCATTTTAATTTTAAATGAAAGCATATTGTTTCGATCTGGAGCATCTAAAGACAATTTAATTCAATTTAAATGCAGTTTTATAGCTTGTGGCTTAGATACTTCATTATTAAAAGTTTATCTTGACTGTCTATATTTTAGTATACTACTAATCCTATGTCATATGCCAGCTAAATTTGAGCCAGTACAGTTTAAATAAGGTTTCATTGCTCTGTTCATAGAAAAAAAGGCTCAATATTATGAATGGCACTGTAAAGTGAGCTAAAATCTTACAGTTTGAGGAGGAAATTAATAGAGTTTTTTGTTGTAATGTCTAATGTATTTGGAGTCTATAAGTGCCATAAGCAGTGTTTTTTTTTATGTTGTTTGGCCGCACTGTGTGTGTGTGTGGGGGGTGGGGGGGTGGGTGGAAGAGTGTTTGAGTGTGACTGTCTGTGTATTCATGTATCTGTGTATTCATTCATACATGTGCATGCCTGTGTAAACACATATGTGTGTCTATGTTATACATAAAAGCATGAAAAAACTGTCATGTTTGTCAGTTCCTGCACATTAATTCATGTGCACTAAATCCAGCCACTGTATTTTTTTTAGCTCTTTCGTCACAGAAAACACACCTCATCCCTTCTCTGTTTTCACAATTTTCCACAAATCTGACAGATATTTGTGAACGTAAGCAGATATATCTAATGTTCACACACTTTTCAGGCTCTGAGTGCCGAGTCTCTGAGTGCTGAGTCTCTGCTCTGCTACTTTACAACTCATTTGTACTCACTAATAGAGCAAAATTTTAAAAAATCACCAGATAATATTTGATAATATACAATATAGAAATAATTGTAATAATTATTAGCTGGACATATATAGCTGGAGGCATTTGTCACCCCATAAGGCTGAGATATGTAACAATGTAAGAATGTGAGGTTATATTGTGCTATTTTGAGTAAATTTGCATGCTGTTTCAATTGGGAATATAGAAAAAGTATGCAAATGACAGATTTTGACAATATGATATCTTCTTGTTTTAAACAGAAAAAACATGTGAACAGTTTCAAAACGTGTGCAGGTTGCAAGAATTCCTTTGGATGACTGCATTGATCTCTACTTGAAAACAATACAGGATATATTCAAGAGGAAGAGGACATTATAAAAGGTATTTAAATTTTGACTCTTTAAGGCTTTGTGTTTAGCGTAGTTGGTGGACATTGCAGACTTTGCTGTTTCCTGGCCACTCTTAATACACATGACAAGGGTTTCTTGCGACGTTGGTTCAGAGTGAAGTGGGCCAAAAGGGCCCATCAGTTTGTAATCTAGACAATGTAGAAGAAAGCAAGATTACATACATTCCTAAAGACTTTTCATTCTACATGCATGTGTTTTCAGACCATAGTTTATGGCAGTTGTAAACTCATTACATCTGTCGGTGAGCTCTGTCGTACCTGTCAGAGGAGCTCTATTACAATTTTAGAAGGACAATGTTACAATCTTACTTTGTGAACTTCATACGTTTCTGGTGACCATGTGATTATAGAGGAGAGGGAGATACAGGTAGACTGACCAGCATGAGAAGCCATTTCAATATACAGCAATCAGCAGTGTTGCTCAGTCTGTGTGTGTGTGTGTGTGTGTGTGTGTGTGTGTGTGTGTGTGTGTGTGTGTGTGTGTGTGTGTGT
>BRDA01053415.1:0-18666 GCA_036984385.1 Crenuchus spilurus | reverse complement strand
GATATGACACAAATGACATGGTGTCTGTGTAAAAATTGCATTTATTGAACAGCACAAAACAACATAGTACACTAACAAAAACATACACTGACATGTTTTGAGTGTAATAGTGAAAGACTAAGTTAAAAAAAAAATTCTTTGTCACAAAGAAATCTGTGACTTTAGCAGAAGAGCTCTTGCCCCTGGCTCTGGCTGCTTTCGCGTGGTTTGTTGAATTGACGTGCACCTGCAGGTCATTGGCACCTTTATTTGCCACAGACACATAAGGCACTCTGCCTCATACGGATCACGACCGTGGCGAAAGCACGGGAATGTT
This sequence comes from Crenuchus spilurus, assembly GCA_036984385.1. Taxonomy (NCBI): domain Eukaryota; kingdom Metazoa; phylum Chordata; class Actinopteri; order Characiformes; family Crenuchidae; genus Crenuchus; species Crenuchus spilurus. The sequence goes on along the minus strand of BRDA01053415.1, from coordinate 18,350 downwards.
TTCTTATACTCCTCCGTAAACATACACTTTCTAATCACAATGCACTGTACATGTATTATGTTTGAGGCAGTCGAACAAAATTCCGGACGGTTTTTAAATTCCCCCCGGACATTTTTTTACATCTCAAAAGTAGGATATGTCCGGGAAAAAGAGGACATCTGGTCACTTTATGTAAACAGAACTTTGCAGTGTGTTTGTGAATCTGCAGCACGTTGGGTCATCTTGGCCACCGTATGAGATATTTTAGTCTAGCAGTCACTTAGCGACAGTCTAACAACCATGCAGCAACCATCTAGCAACTCACTAGCAACCACTTAGCAACGGACTAATAACAGCTTAGCAACTGACTAGCAACCACTTAGCAACTGACTAGAAACCACTTAGCAACCTATTAATAACCACTTAGCAACTGACTAGCAACCACTTAGTAAAAGTGTAGCAACACCATAGCAACCATCAAACGTCTAACAACCATGTAGTAAAAACAGCTGCAACGTATTGACCACATAGCAACAGTCTACACACACATGAACACACACACCATCCAGAGCAGTGTGCAACCGCCTACTGCAGCACCTTTGGAGCTGTTGGGGGTTAGGTGTCTTGTTCAAGGGCACTTCAGCTGTGGAGTTTTCTTGCCAGGGAATCAAACCTGCAATCTTTTGGCATCAAGCTTGACTCTCTAACCTTTAGGCCACTGGCTAACCCCAAGAGTTCTTAATCTGAGCTGTTTGGGTGTAAGATCTGGTATCAGTACTTTCTCAGGCAACTCACTCTTTGATATACTGCTAATTCAGTCCATCTTTCAAAATTTTTTCTTGATTAAACTAGAAAGAGTTTCACACGTGAAAGAGTAGACTGTTATTTAGTTCCATTAATAAGATTTGTTGGCATTTTAATGCTAGTATTTGCTTGCACTGTGGACGAGCATTCTGGCTGGGTTCGGATGGTATTCTTAGTGAACTGATTCAGAACACCAGCCAGTTCTGGTGGAATGACTGTTTCCCTTTGGAGACATCCTGCTAATAAAACCCATTCAGGGACAAAGTGAGAAGCTACAGGACTGCAGCACACATGCAAGTGAGCTGCTGCACAAGAGTCACTATTATAAGGGTAAGAGAAGCCCAAATTAGTTCCCCCCTCGCGGATGTCGGTCAGGAGTTTTACTGGGTCAGCTGTGTGGGGGAATCACCACTGTGACGCATCCCTGATATTACAAAGTCTGTCCACACGGGGGCGACACTTCACTGTCTGCGGAGAAGAACCTTTAATCTGAGATGGGAGTTCAGCAGTGTTTCAAGATAATTTGGTATCCCATTTTCCACAACTTTAAAAAATCAACCTTAATGTTATTTTTGTTGTTGCTGTTGTAAAACATAATGTTATCTCAAAATAATCACAATATCTTAAGATGATGTAACAATTTCACAAAAAAACTTAGTATATGAAATAATGAGGTAGTAATGAGATACTATTTAAAAATATAACCTTTAAAAATAATATAATGTCTCAAAATAATGAGATAATATCTCAAAATAACAACTTAATATCTCAAAAATGAGATAATATCTCAACATGTTGAAGTTACCTCAAAATAATAAGATAATATCTGAAAATAATGACGTATTGTCAAATTAGTAACTTAATATATCCAAATAATGAGATAATATCTCAAAATAATGGTAACAGCTCACTTAATAATGAAGACTCTGTATTTGGTGCTGTGTTATTTAAATGTAAAGAATGGAATGGGCCTCCATATGAGACTGATGTAAGACATGAACTTTTTGACAGGACCAGGTTAAAGCTGATGTGTGATGCATGATGTGAGCTGTGTGTGTGTGTGTGTGAACAGTACTGTATGAGCTCAGCTCTGTTTTCAGTCAAATGCTGGAGTGAGCCGGGCTCAGTATGAATCACAGGAAGTCTAGATTTCCTGGCCTTTTGCCTTCTAGAAACCACACAGTTATGCTCCAGTTCACAGCCCTTCACTCAGTGCTACAGGGGGCGTCGTCAGCACCAGGGGGCGTTGATTGACAGGTACATGCCCATAACAGTACCTGTCACCTGCAGTACAGCATCTAACACAATATGAAGTGAAGTCATTATTTGTCTGATGAGTAAACAGAGGACAGTTAAGTCTCACTGCAAAATTAAACAAAACTGATTGTGTGTTTTGGGAGATTTACTGTATATTAAAGCTTCTCATACTCAGCAGCTGAGCATCATAGCAGAGAAACAGGGAAGAGAAAAGGAGGTGATTGTTGTAATGAGTGGAGAAAATACACACTCTGGTTTGCTTGTTCCAGAAGAGATTTCCTCATAGATACTCTATTCATACTCTATTTATTTAATTATATCTAATTATACTCTATTTCTATTTACACCATCACTACAGTTATCCTTTGTTTTTATGTGTACTGTGGAGTTTTACATAAGTCACATTAGGCAAAAAGAGAAGAGAAGAGAGAGAGGAAAAGAGAACAGAACAGAAGACAAAAGAGGAATGGAGAGAGGAGAAAAACAGAAAGAGAAGACATCAGTAAAGACAGAACAGGTTAGAAGGGAAGAGATCACTAAAGAAGAGAATAGAAGTAATGAGATGAAAAGAAAAAAGAGAAGACAAGAGAAGAGATCAGTAGAGAATTGAAGAGAATAGATCACTAAAGAAAAAAAGAGAGACCAGTAATAAGATCAGTAGAGAAAATACGAGAAGAGAACACTAAAGATGAGAAGAAAAGAGAACAGAAAAATTGACCACTAATGAGAAGAGGAGAGAAACCAGTAAAGAAGAGATCAGTAGAGAAAAGAAGAGAACATAGCAGATTGGTAAAGAGAAAATAAGAGAAGAGTCAAATAGAAGGAGCTGAAGAGAAGAGGTGAGAAGAGAAGAGATGAGAAGAGACAACAAGAGAAAATATGAGATAAGAAGAGAAGATGAGAAAATAGAAGAGATGATGAGAGATGAGATGAGAAAAGAAGAGATGGGAAGAGGAGGGAAGAGATTAGAAGAGAATATGAGAAAATAGAAGAGGAGATGAGAGATGAGAAGAGGATAGAAGAGAAGAGGAGAGAAGAGAAATGATGAGAAGCGAAGAGATGAGAAGAGAAAAGAAGAGGAGAGATGAGAAGAGTAAATGAGAAGAGAAGAGATGAGGAGAGACGTGATGAGAAAAGAAGAGATGGGAAGAGGAGAAAAGAGATTAGAAGAGAAGATGATAAAATAGAAGAGGAGATGAGAGATGAGAACAGGAGATAAGAGAAAAGATGAGAAGAGAAGAGATAAGAAGAGGAGAGGAGAGATGAGAAGAGGAAAGGAGTGATGAGAAGAGAAGAGAAGAGAAGAGAAGGTGTCTTGGTGTAACCGGGGCTTTTCTGGCAGACGCGGTGAACAATAGCGCCCGGTGCGGCGTGGTGGCTGTGGTGCTGTAGTAAAGAGGAGGGTGGGTTGTGAGGAGGGGGTGCACTGAGAAGCCGCCTCAGGACTATACCGACATCTACGGCCACCACGAGCTCGCGCGAGCTCCCGAGCTCGACTAATGGAGGCGTCCACACGCTCTGGGGGGTTGCACACATAAGCTGGAGGAGGGTGAGAGTGTCCAGGATTAGGGGAAGCCTACGGGGTGCCATCAACAGCTGGAGCATATTGTTTAAAAAAAGCAAAAAGGAGACAATGAATTCTTCTGCCGAGGCAGCTGATGAAGGACCCAACGATCCAGATACGGAGCCGTTTTTCAAGACAGGTGAGCGTGTGAACGGTGCTGCTTTTGTCCAGCCCAGGCTCGCCTTTTGTTGCAGCATCGCAGGGCTGTGGATGTCACGGCGGCTCTGGCCACTTACTACAGGCGGGCTAATGGCGAGTGGCAGCGCGAGGAAGACTGGGATGTGTTGGCTGTGTGATAAATGGCACACCCATACTGTAAACTGCACAGCCCAGCCAGCCTACTTCTAGTCTGGAAGCGAACGCACAGCCATGTTCATGTGCTTGCCGCTGGACGCTCTGGAATGCCGAGCGTGCGTTCGCCAATCTAGAGCGAGCTTTTCTACTTCTCAGCGTGCATTGTAATTCTAGAGCTCGGGGGCGTGCGTTCTAGCTTAGAATCTAGTACAGATTCGAGGTCGAAATTCGGTTTCTGATCGTGCAGTGACAATGTTCATTGTAGTTGTGAACGTGCCTTTTAATTCTAGCGCGTGCATTGCAATACTGACGCTTATTGTAATTCTAGAGCGTGCAGTGTAATTGTGGGCGTGCAATACCAACGCCTATTCTTGTGCACGTGAAGGGCAAGCCTTTATATATATACTGTGTATAGGTGTGTGTGTGGAGAGAGAGAGAGAAAGCACAAGCTTACTACTGTTGGCAGCAGTACCTGCTGCTTCCTATAATAACGGGACACCAGTCCACTCGCCCGCGGGAGTGGCTGCCTGCCTTGCTGCCTTTTGTCGTGACATTGGTTGCCTCGCACTAAAAGCCTGTTGATCGTCAAGGGAGCAGTGTCTAGAAAATTGTAGTCTTGAGTCAGTCTTCCACTTTGGACGCCTGAGCTGATTTTCAGGCATGCAGAACCGAAGCAGGCCCCTGGTTCCTCCTGCAGCCCTGCTCCAAGTGCAAGTGTTTGTGGCCACTCTGAACTATAACCTTTAGCAGTGGCCTAGTTCTCTGCAGCCCACCCAGTAAAGGGCAGCATGCATCCTGATGAGAAAAAAAAAATCACCCTAAGCTCCTTTATGGCACATGCCCACTTCCCCCACCCTCCTCTGCGTCTGCTAATGTATATGTCTGCATGTGGGATTGAGTGGGTGATAGTGTGGTTGACTAGCAGTGGGTGGGTTTCCCCACATGCCCATGTGTAATGTAATTTAAGGTAACGGATGCACACAAATGTCTGGCATATGACTGGACCCTTTCATCACAAATTTCAAAAGCAATAGGTGTAGATCACATAATTGTGGGTTTGCAATGGAATATATATGATGATTCATTGTGTGTGTATTTAAACACATTGACAAAAGTTGTGTCTTTCAGATTGGCAATATTTGTGATAATGTAATTCACGTTATTGGTTTGAATCAAGTCATTTTTCAGAGCTGGCGGCACAATATTCATGAAGGATCAGCCCATTTTTTGGTTGAGGGCACTTTAAAGAGGTATAGAATGCATTTTAGTTGATTGTGGTAGGTTTAAAATATTCACTGATGTCTAGGTAGAATGTGTGCGACTTTGACTGCAGCGAAAATGCTCAAGTGTAGTTGTGCACACCCAGTTAAAACCTTATGATTTTTGCCTTTTCTGGAACTGTTTTACCTTTTGTGGTGCACTCATTAATAATTTGATCAATACTGATTAACTCGCTTACTGCTGGGCTGAAAACAGTGGCTGCCAGAAAATGGGTGGGAAATGAAACCACTCCAACAGAGTGATTGGAGAGCTGAGGAAAAAAAGGAGAGGAAAGATAAATGGACGATAATTGATGATACTTTGCATGGTATACAAGAAAAGTGTGTGAGAGAGGAGGTTAGTGAAGACAAGCTGTTATGACTGGATTGGTCAGTGTGGAGAAATTTTCATTCTATGGCACTCTTTATGATTTTCATAATTTGGTATTTTTCTGCTCATAAGCCTTAACAGGGAAATGAAAGGAAACCTAAATCCATTCTGGCTTGTTTATGGTACTTCAGCTTCCACTCGTACAAGTTTCAGATTGCAATTTTAACTACAGTCATCCAGGGCAGGTGTGAACTAATGCCCACCTGTTTCACTAGCTCGGCTATTGTTCAGTGTGTATGTTTCTTGTGCAGGATCATAATGAGCCTCTGTTAAAACTTTCTCTTTATTTTGTCCACTCACTGTTCACTCTATTAGACACACCTACCTTGTTGGTTCACCTTGTAGATGTAAAGTCAGAGACAGCAGCTCATCTGTTGCTGCACAGTGTGTGTTGGTCCTCTAGTCCTTCACTGGTGATCACAGGATGCTGTTGGCTGAATAGTTTTGGTTGGTGCATTATTTCGACTCCAGCAATGACACTGAGGTGTTTAAAAAAATAAGCAGCTCTGCTGTGTCTGATCCACTCCTACAAGAACACACACTAACACACCACCACCACATCAATGTCACCACTGTGCTGAGTATGGTAGTCCTGTCAGGGTTCTGATCATTTGTTGGAGACTAACAAAGTATACAGAGAAACAGATGGACTACAGTCTGTAACTGTAGAACTACAAAGTGCACCTGTATGGACAGTGGAGCTGAGTTTAGAAACATGGAGGTCATTTTAATGTTGTTTGTGCACTCAACAGCTTCTCCGATGGTGTATAAGAGAGCCTCCCGCACACACATAAGCCCCCACCCTGCCATCATGCACCTGTGAGGCCTAACATATTAAAAATCAAATGGAGCCTATAACACTCAGTGTGTATTCATCGGATTAGCCTGTTCACAGCATGAGGCATAGGCACGCTCACAGCACGCGCCCGCAGGGCTGGGTGTGCATTAGATACTGGGCGTGCGATCTTAGTTACTGTGTGCTAAATGTCAGGCCTGATTCAGAAGCAGCTTTGCCAGAACGAGACTACAAAGTCTTTATTTATGTCTTTATTACTGCAAAAACTGTTGCTCGTTTTTGAAGACGCGGTCAAAGTCTGGAGCAGACCATGTCAAATAACTAGTGGTTAAAGGTCATGTCAATACAAGATCATGTTGAATAGCTAAACAGCTCCCAGACTCTTTTAACAGTTTTTTCTTTTCCTCCAGAAAAGCAGCTTTGTGGATTCTGAAAGTGTGTTGGCGGATCAGGCCAGCAGAATCCAAAGGCTGTCAAAGAGAGCAGAGGAGGCTACAGCTACTGTCTGAGAGAGAGATCACTGTCAGTGTGTGGGGATAGATGGACCCTCAATCTCCCTCATCCCTACACACTGATACACACAAACAGGGTTCTGGGAGAGTGTGTGTGTGCATTGCGTGAGTGTGTGTGTATGCATTGTAGACTTGACATGGCATTTTTACCATCACACAAGGTAAAAATGAAAAGAATTAGTGTGTCCACATTTCAAATGCAGTCAATAGTTAAACATGTTGGTTTTACATGAATGTTTTGTTATAAAACCTGCTTTATGTGCACCAAAGCTCCTAATTAAATTGTCCTCTGGTGTGACTGTCTCAAGCATACTTTTATACATTAAAATGAAAGCTTACCTATGATGATAAACCTCAAATGTCTATTTTAGTAAATGAGAATCATTTTTTTCCATCCATATATTTCTAGAAGCACATACTGTATTTTGTCTCTGAAAAATCTTTTGACTCCGGCGTGACCCCATATCCTGATTTTAAACTGGGCAATCCCATGGACAGTTTTCATTTAGTCAAAGGATCCCATTGAAGGACATGTAACTAAAGTCCATTTTAAGTCAGTGACATGAGTATATGAAAGTTTGAGTCTCAGGATTGTTAAACTATTTCCTCAGACCAAGGACAGTGTTAAAGTTTGTTGTCCTTTAGTGTGACTCACATTTATTGAAAACGTAACAGGTCATGAGGAAAAAATGATGTTATTGATAATGTCATATTAGTTAAATAACACTATATGAACATAAATGTCACAGTGAAGATAAATATCTCACAAGGTATTTATATTGTCAGGGTGTGGACGGAAGGACGCAAATGCAGTATTCCAAAACTGAAAAGTTTTTAATAAAGTGAATAGTCACAAGCACAATACACTACACAAGTGGACTGGAAACACTTTCAAACTAAGTACAACAGTAGACCAGCCACGAGACACTCACACAGGAAGGAATAAATACACAATGGGTAATTGACAACAGGTGGATAAATCAAGGGCGGGGCTAGACACAACAAAACACTTAGACAGTACACTAACACCAAACATAAGATTAGAATTGTAATTTTTTTGATGTCACACCATAGGACATAGGACTGGGGTCCAAAGTCATTGATAATGTAACACATACTTGTAAAATCAGTCAGTTTTGGACAAAGATGTAAAAAAGGCCTTAAGCCGAGTGCACACTGACCCAACAATCTCCATCTGGCACCAGCATTCTCATCTGGTCCAGAGAAAGAACTGATAAGCCAAATCAATTAGAGTTAACAGGGAGAGCATTCTAGGCTTTCCCAGCAATCAGGCATAGATATGGCTGCAAATGTTTCTGTTTGTTTTTGATGGTTTCATACATTCCAACATGAATAAATGTGAAAGGGGTGAAAATATTTGAGAGGATTTCCACTGAATGTATTCAATGAATTTTAGTGGGTTTCCCTTCACACATTTCACAAATATTATGTGCATGTATGAACATTTTGCAGAAGAAATTCTGAAATAAGTCATGTTTACATCCACTACACTTATATGAAAAATAACTTTAGATGATGTAAAACGATTTGGGGGAAATTACATGCTGCTATTTGACTGTGGTCTGCAAGGTAATGAGTAGTACCGGTTATGGAGAGATTTAACCTGGAGACCTCTTCATATGCTACCTTCAAGTCGTGTTGGAAATATCTTATTTATGAGTGCATGAATGCGACCAGAATGTTGTATTTAGAAGTTCGAGACTGGAATTTGTCAATGAGCACTGAGTTTCCGAGTTTGGGGTATGTCAGTAAAAATTCATGGCAGCTACTGGAATGAGTGTTGCTCCTGTAGTAGAAGGTAAAAGTTTAGCACTGTATGGTGAAAGTTTGTATGCATTTTGTGCACATCTTGCACTTATGTTAATAAGGAATATCACCAGAGCTAACCAGGAGAACCCAGAACATGCTGTCTCATGTACAGATATTGATTTTGTGCACTGCTATAAAACTAAAGGACTTTCCCCATGGTGTCTGTTTTCTCCAAACACAATTACAGTGTCTGAACTGGTAGAAGGAATTTCCAAGGAGGACTTGAAGGCAGCAATATCTGTTTACCATTCTTACAAGGCTATTTTTCCATAGCTCAGAGAAGCTGGGGCTGTACAAACATTTTCTATTGTAAATCCTGCTACATTTGAGCATTTCATTGTTGCTTTTCAACCAGAATTGCATATATTTTGCGTTCATTGATGAAATCAAGGAAAATGTTCATTTCTTCATCAGTCTAAACATACCAAGCTGGACAGTCTTCTGTCTCTATATTTGTTTTGGTCTGATCAGGTGGAATAGAATCATGTGTCAATAAGAGGAACCTCAGTTTTGTCATCATTAATCTGTTGTCTGATGATAACCAAAATGAACAATAACTGAACCAATACTTCCCATAAATGATGTAAATACAATTAATCTGTTCCAGACACTCAAAAATATGAACAAAAATACATTTTATATAGAATAACTATAGTTTTACATACAGAACACAATGAGAAATAAATACAAAAGACTAATGAAATGGATAAATGAACATTTAACATTACTCTTACAGGTTTACGCTCTGTTTTAGAGAGTGCCAGTGTGGTCCAGCTGGCAGCCTTTGTTTTGTACACCCGTTCTTGACATTCTCAGCCACTATTTGTTTTTGCACCTGTTTTCAGGTGGTAGTGCTGTGCACCGTCGCTTTAGTGTGAAATGTTTTAGTTTGTTTTGAGCATTATCAACAAGAAACAACAAGAAACAAAGCCAGAATGAACATGTGGGTGAGTGACAAAGTTGTGGGTGAGTGACGAATGCGTGGGTGGATGCTGTGTTTTATCAAAATTAACGGCGAGTCACTTGGGCACGTTGACAAAAACCAGGCAGATGAATGATAACTGGGGCAAAATGACTGAATAACTGAATTGTATGATAACCAGGGCAAACAAGGATCCACTGTATTTGAAAAACCTCATCACACTTTATTGCATTTTGTTTTTAGCAATATTCTAACTTTTCCACCTCATCTTAGTGTAAAAACTCTTTTTGTGATATGTGAGGGCTTTGTGAGATGTCAGGATTTTCCATTTAGCATTTTTTGTATATATTCTCAAAATTTAGTGAACGATAAACCTGCTAATGAGAACTTTATTGCAATTCATAGCATATTAAAAAGGTTCCTAAAGGCCTGAGTTCACTGAACAGACATCTACTTGGTGTGCCTACCTGTGTTTAATTGTTAGAACAATCTAGAATGTGTTAAAGTGACATTTCTTCTCAAAATAATATTTAGACAATTTTCCACTTGCTCCAGATGTCACAGGACATGGATCGTCTTTAGTTTAGAACTGGAGCACTGAGGTAAACACTGCTAGCAATCACTAGAACTTAGAAGTCACCTAAATAGCCCAGTTATTTCTGTCAGAATACATCACCAAACCTCAACTTGCTCAAACCATATTTAAGTCTTAAGTTAAGCTCTCACAGGCTAGTCAGTGTGGTTTACAGGAAGCTTTAAAAAATTAACTTGTGTAGCTGAATGCTGTATCGTCATCTTAGTCACTAAGGTCTAGGCATAGTGATAATGGCTGTCATAAATATGGAATCTGTTCAAAATCAGTCTTTTGCCGGTCCCGCTGCTTTGAAGTGACTTAATGTGACTAAAAACACACAAACTAGCCTCTGAGAGCTTAATTAAGATCTGGATGTAGTTTAAGTGGGTTAAGAGACATGTTAAATTTTGACTAAAATGACTGGGCTAATTAGATGACTATTGAATTCCAGTGTTTGTTAGCAACATTAGCCTAATTAACCTAAAAGGTATAAACTAACAAATCAAATTTTGATACAAAATTGCCAAAAGGTCCAACTTGGAAAAACACGTATATTGGATTTTTGGACCAGCTATTCTATAAACATCCTAAGGACTGAACTGTTGCCTTGCGATGTGTGTCCAGAAAACCCCAAATACACACTTTGACCTCAGTAGTGTTTTACTACAGCTAGTTTAATATTCTTGCCACTAATATGCAAATTTGATTGATTTCTTAGTGGCTTTCCCAAGGTGCTGCTCTCGAGACTGTGCATCACCTCATTACTTCTCTCTTGCATTTGAGTTCATATTTATGTGTCACTTTAGACTCAATTTGCTACATTTTGCAATTATGCAACTAGGGAAATGAGTTGATATAAGTCAGAGTAATTGAATTTGGCCATCACCCACAGTAGCTGGGGGTTGCCAGATATTTGGCCTGGAAACTCAAAAGGTCCCCAGTGTAACATGGCTGGAATCACTTCTAAGCTGCTTAGGTTTATACAGACTTTTCCTGCGGCCCGCCTGTTGGGGGGTAATGTGTCACAGACAGTAATCTGTTTGCGAGGCACAACTGTACATCTCACAGCGTCTGGCGCTCACAAGCCACTGACCATACTTGCTGTGCATCTGTACACTGAGGCAACCTGCTAATATCCCACACAGGGTGTTTGTCTTGTTCTGGAGCATTGTGATAGCTTTAAGGCAGGTGCAAAAGTGTGCAAGATGTCATTATCTCTCACTTACATGTTTTGCACATTATCATAAGCATGTTGAGGTTGGCTCATTTGTTTTCTTGAGGGCTTTGTGTTGAAGATCCATGTTTACAGGTAATAGAATAAAAACTGGAGGAGACAGGAGTGAAAACTGCACCAGAGAAAATGCATTGGTTTTCTGGATGTTTTTTTCAGTTGACTTTGGTCTAAGAATAAAAGCATTTCTGGAACATATCACTGTTGGAACAAAATAAATTGGAACATTTATATTGGTCCATTGATTGTGAAATTGTCACAGAAATTTTCAGATTTTTGACCTATCTAGATTGTACCCAAACTGATTTTTGATAGTCTGGACAGGCAAAAATCACATGAAATCCCATTTTCACAAATCTGATCAAAGACATATTTGGATGAAATCAGATTACAATCATATTTGTACAGATATGTCTCAGTCTGGCTGCTCTGGCCGCTGAAATCTGATTTCAAAGTCTCTTGCAATGTGACAAAGAGCAACATGTCCAACCCAGAGTGACGGAAGTGTGCGGATCCAAGAAGAGCACCACAAAGGGCTCCACAGTGAAGTCCCAGGTTGCCAGGATCAGAAAAATTCTGACAGAAAGCTGTCCTACACAAACTTAAAACTAACCCAAAATCTAAAGAGTCTGCTGACAGATGTTTGAAGAAAATATAAAATTTTAAACCTTATTTTGGTCTTACTCTAATCTATATTTACACATCCCATTCCACTGGGGTCTTCTAATATTAGAGTCTGTCTAAGTCACCTCCAACATTTCTATTCTTCTACTGCATGACTGTAAGACTCTTTGGTGGCCACAGTACATTTTAAAATAGTTAAAAAAAAAAAAAACACACCCCACCACCTCTTAAATTTTACCCACAAGTGCATTGAAATAAATACCACATTTTGTGGAAAAAACGTAAACCTGGCAACTCTGCGTTCACGTCATCAGTGTGTCTGTAATTACTGACACCTGCACCAGTGTTGCCAAGTCCGCTTATTATAAGTGACTTTGGACTTGTTTTTTTCTAAAGTCACTTGCAAATCTCATGAGTCGCGGGTAGCGGTTTTTTGGGCTTGTTTTTGAACGTGACGTCGCTTATTTGGACTTGTCTGTCTTTCTGAGTGAAACTCTTTGATTATCTCCCAGCTCCCCATAAGAAACCAAAAGACGAGTGATAGGTCGTTTGTCCCTTCCAAGCCCCCGTCTTCTGTTTATCGCTCCCGCCCAAGTTGACCAGTCACACACACAGCAGACAGGCAGCCACGCAGAGCCCAGAGTGACAAGGCAGCATAAAAATGAGCTCGAGTAAGTGGGGAAAATATGGAAAAATATATAATAAAGAGTGGGAAAAAGAGAGCGCATTGAAAGCATTGCTCCGACCTCAGATGGGAGATGCAAAATGCACTTTTCTTTTGATCAGAGCTTAAAAGATTTTGTTACTCAAAGAATTTGAGTTTTTAAAATAATTTATTAAATAATTTAAGTTATTAAAGTATCTGTTGAGGACTGAAACAACCTTGCTATGGTTTTATTTTGAATGGTAACTTTTAGCAAACAAGGCTAAAATACCAGTAGCGTGCGCTCATAAAAATGCTATGCTCAATAATAATGTCTGAAAATGCAGTACAAATACTTATACCAGATGAATTCAAAACTAATTCACAATTTTCAACTTATCCCAGATGTAGTTCATCAGCCAAGGCATATTTGGAGTGTAAATTTGACTTTGTTTTTAGCTTAGAACTGCAGCTGCAAGGCTAATGTTGCTAACATGTACTAGAACTCAATAGTCTCATATATAACAACCCAGTTGTTAACATCAAAATACACCACTAAAACATCTTTCAGGTAGCTCAATCCAAAACCAGATCATAGTTAAGGTCACACAGACTAGTTGATGTGGTGTATGATGCAGTATGACTTATTGTGAGGCTTAAATATTATAAAAAACGTGTGTAGCTGCGTGATGAGTTAGTTATACTGGACAGGACAGTGGACTCAGGACAGGAAGTGCTGATCTAGATTCAGTTTTAGTGACCGTGACTATCACAAACATGGAGGAATCTGAGCAAAATCAGACTTTAACCTGTCCTGTTTTTTAAAATCTCATGTTAAAGTTCACAGTCAGACATACTGTGTCTGGCTGAGATTGAACCTAATGTAAAAAATATTGTTTGGGCTGCTAAGGGGACAGTCTTAACACCAGGGATATGTAGGCTGATGTCTAAGGCCAAGGGCCCAATGAAAGTACAAATTAGATTTACTGTATGTGTTATTAAATAAGCTATGTAAAAAGACATTTATCATCTGTTATTTGCTAGGGTGGAGATTACTTTCAGCAATGCCCCCCATCATAGTTATATTAGATTAATCTGTATTGTTACAGTGATATGACTAAAGACTGCTAAGTTTAGAAATAGCTATAGTGAGGAGATGAGATTGTCTTTATTCCCATGTAATAGTTAAAACTATATAAAAAGCTACACTCATCATTTTCACTTAAACTCAACTAATAATGCACCCTAAATACAAAATATATATATATGATGAAAATGTTAAAACTGTAATAACCCAGATCCAGGGGTCCTGTCCTATACCTAGGGCTCCAATAACGCCACCATTGTAAGCATGGCCTTAAAAAACGTAAATATACAGTACATAAGCTGAAGTTATGCAGGTTTTTCTATAGTGTAGATGACTGTCTTTCCCACAGGACCTACACAGTAGTTGCCTACTGTTGTTCTTTTATTTAATACACATTTTGAAAGTATGTCATCCTCAGCAACCAGACTATAAAGCTAAACTGGAAACGTTTGCAGAAGCAGTGCTTCACTGTAGGCATAGTGACCATATGGCCTTACAAGGGGAGTAGGAGAATAACCTCTAGCGTGCATTACTGCACAGAAGAGTAGATGATTGCACTTGAAACACTGTCTCAAAGGAGGCCGGGCTCCACTTCAGCCACTGCAGGGGATCTCTCTCAAATGGACCGGATGAGGGTCAAATGGGTTGCTGTAGCAACTGTTGCCAAGATTGTCAGACAGGACTTCATTGCAGGCAGTGCGGGTGCATTCAGTAATTACAGCGCCCAGGAGATGGTGAAATCAATTTCAAAAGTATTTTTGGATTTTGCCTGTGATGGATAAGTCATTGGCGCTCGCCGAAAGTCAATCGCAATTCACAGCCATCCTGTTGTTGAACAATGCATTCATCTGAGATGTTTCATGATGTTTTCAGATCAACTTAGCCTGCTTGAATTTGCTGTCTTAATGCTGAATTGTTCTATTGATTGAAGATGCTGAATAGCTCATTGCTTCTTTTTGGTTTACAACAAAAAGGCACATAAAGCAAGGAAATACTTGAGGCAGGGATTTGTCTAGCCTTGAAGGACCAGAAATTGGTGTTCTTAGAGGCACAGTACCCACCAATATCACACACTAAAATCAGCTGCTTTCTAAAAGACGTTATCAGCAAGCAGCAGGCGTTCGCACAACACATATCACGTCTTGAATCGTGTGTTTCTTTAAGTGAGGAAGCATGAGTAAGTGTGGCGTGGGCTGTGCCCAGAGGGATGTTTTTATTAAATCTCTGTTACTCCTTGAGATATTAAGATAGCTCTGCATTTTTTGACTAGAACATCATGTAATGTACACTATGTGTCCAAATGTTCGTGGACACTACTTCTAATGGCTATTTTAAGTTGCACCCCTTGCTGACACAGATGCACACAGCATGTCTAATCCCTGTAGAGAAGTACCGACAATAGAATAGGACCTGAATGAACCTGCTTTTGGGATGAGGTGTGGTTGAGTTGGGGTGGTGATCATGCAACATCCTGACCTCACTAATGCTCTTATGGTTGAATGCAATCAAATCCTCACAGCAATGCTTAGGAATGTAGTAGAAAGCCTTCACTGGACACTAGAGACAGTTACTACAACAAAAGTAGTTGTAGATTAATTTTTTTTTTCTCAATTCTTGATTTCAGAAGAAGCAGTTATTGAGCAGGTGTCCCAATAATTTTGCCCAAACAGTGTATTGCTTTATGTGGTTTAGCTTTCCATATTTGCTAAAGAAGTTTTCTTCAGGAATTCCTATAGAGAATTAACCATCTAGGTGTACCTTAGCAACCACTTCAGAGACCATAGCAGCAATCTAGGTATACCTTAGCAACAACTTCAGATACCATAGCAACCATCTAGGTGTACCTTAGCAACCACTTCAGAGACCATAGCAACCATCTGGGTGTATCTTAGCAATCACTTCAGAGACCATATAAACTGCCTAGGTACACTTTAGCATTCCCTAAAATGCCCACAGATAATAGTAACTGCTTAAATATTCCTTAGCCACTATCTTGGATACTATAGGAACCAGGTAGAAACACCTTAGTAATAATATGGGACGCAAAAGTGCACCCACTTTAATAAAATGCACTAGTAACACTCATGGGATACCTTTGTTATTACCCAGCAACATCGCAGCAACCACTTAGGAGACCATAGCAACCATGTAGGTGTACCTTAGCAACCACTTCGGAGATCATAGCAACCAATAAGGTGTACCTTAGCAACCACTTCAGAGACCATAGCAACCAACTAGGTGTACCTTAGTAACCACTTCAGAGACCATAGCAACCATCTAGGTGTATCTTAGCAACCACTTCAGAGACCATAGCAGCAATCTAGGTGTACCTTAGCAACCACTTCGGAGATCATAGCAACCAACAAGGTGTACCTTAGCAACCACTTCAGAGACCATAGCAACCAACTAGGTGTACCTTAGCAACCACTTCAGAGACCATAGCAACCATCTAGGTGTACCTTAGCAACAACTTCAGAGACCATAGCAACCATCTAGGTGTATCTTAGCAACCACTTCAGAGACCATAGCAGCAATCTAGGTGTACCTTAGCAACCACTTCAGAGACCATAGCAAATCAACTAGGTGTCCCTTAGCAACCACTTCAGACACCATAGCAACCATCTGGGTGTATCTTAGCAATCACTTCAGAGACCATATAAACTGCCTAGGTACACTTTAGCATCCACTAAAATGCCCACAGATAATAGCAACTGCTTAAATATTCCTTAGCCACTACCTTGGATACTATAGGAACCAGGTAGAAACACCTTAGTAATAATATGGGAGGCAAAAGCAATAACCTAGCAATGCCCTAGCGGCCACTGAAGAGCTGCTCACTCTGTATTTATTTTTATTTTTTTCAGAAAATGTACTGATCAAGTTAAAGATTGAAATGGATAGAAAACATCATATTCAATAGTCATACTGTATTAGTCCTGGGTTAATTCTACAGGAGTTGTACAGTAATCTATTAGAACTCCTGTGGGATTCACTGTAAATCCCACAAGAAAGTGATCAGGAAGTCTCTTTGGGGTTTGCAGGAAATGTGAAGGAAATTTTCTACATTGTTCTTCTAGGATTTATTACAAGGACTGGATTTTTATAGATAACAGGCTTTTAGACACAGCTCTATATTGTATATAAATGGTAAATCAAATCATCACTTTGTCCTCCAGTTACACATGATATGATACACCAGAGCTGAACACTCTTTTTGGCCTTCAGTCAACCCCCCGATCTCAGTGTTAATACTTACACATACAGAACTCTAAAACTAGACCCATGCCAGCCATTGTTCTTAGTCTCTGAGGAGAGCAGAGTGTACTGGGCCGGCTGGACATAGTGCTGCTCTAGCTACCCTTGGCTGGCTTCCACTTTGCCCAGCCATTTGGCAGTGCTGGGACAGGATTGGTTTCATTTGGTAATTACGGAGAGCAGCCTATTTCCTGGTGCTCTTGTGAACTTTCCTTTTTTTCTTTTTTGGGAGGTCGCACCCTGATCCTGTAACATGGGAAGTGTTGGATGTCTCATATCCCGTCTCACTTTCTCTCTGAGAAGTTAGAATTCACATTTATTTTAAATGATGACAGTGTTTGTATTTCTTCTGTTCTACGCAGGCTGCATCTAAACCCTGAACGTCTACTTCAATCCACTGTACAGCAGCATCAATTTACATCCATCATTAAAGTCTGCAACGTATGATGAAGTATTCATAAAACATGGTGCATAGCATCTTGTGAATTATTGATCCAGCACTTTGTATGCAGTGGATAGTTTTGTCATGTATCGCCGCTGGCCTTCGTCCTTTCATCTGCTACAGTCCAGGTTGCATCAGCATTATTGCCACCATGTTTAGAGAGGTCCATATAGTTAGTACAGTAGCTGTTACATCTTTATCATTGATCTGAATATTGTTTAAAGATATATGCAGTTGTTCAGTGATCCAAAAGTACAGGCAATATTAATGATAGTATATTCGGAAAAGGCTATTATGATATATGACAACCATGCATCACATTAAACTACCATTGTGAATGCAACAAATGGAGATTCAATGTTATGCAAAAATATTCAAACCCTTTTAAACTGAACATTAATCTGTTTTGGGGGCAGCCGTGGCCTGGTACGTAGGGCTCTGGTCTTGTGACCGGATGGTCACCAGTTCAGTCCCTGGGGAGGTCATGACTGAAGTGCCTTTGAGCAAGGCACCTAACCCCCAAGTGCTCCCCAGGCACCGTGGATAGGGCTGAACACTGCTTCAGGCACATGTTCTCACGGCCTAGTGGGTTCACTAGTGTGTGTTTCACTGCATGGATGCGTTAAATCCGGAGCTCAAATTCTGTTGTGTGCAATCACCTTGGCAAAATAATTTAATCAATCAATCAAAATGTATTTATATAGCGCTTTTTACAACGGATGTTGTCACAAAGCAGGTTTACATAATTGGCATCAGACAATTGGAATCAAAATGCAAAACCTGATGTGAATAAGCCAAAGGCAACAGTGACAAGGAAAAACTCCCTTGAGGCTGTAGGAAGAAACCTTGGGAGGAACCAAGACTCACAAAGGGGATCCATCATCCT
>BRDA01053413.1:0-22500 GCA_036984385.1 Crenuchus spilurus | reverse complement strand
AGATTATGAAGAGTAGACTAACCCTGTAATGTAATGTATTCTGCAAAAAAAGATACTTATATTAACCATCAGAAGTTGTTGGCATGATCTGATCACGTGGCCAGTTCAAGACATCACAGCATAAAAATAAAGCATTAAGCATGCCGTCAACTTCTTCTCTCATACTAACTTGAAACTCTGTAATTAATTTAGATTTAGACATTTGCTTGCTTTAGTAATTGTATTAAGTACATGTATCTCACTATATTGGCAGATAACTTAAAGATATTAGATATTTTTTTCTCAATGTAGTAGTGATGGGTGTTGGCACCTCATGGTCAACATGAGAACATTTTATGTACATCCCCAATTCTAAAAACAGTTGGGATACTGTGTAAAATGTAAATAAATGGAATGTAGTGATTTACAAAAGTCATAGACCCATATTTTATTCACAGTAGAACATAGAACACATATCAGATATTGAATGTTAGACATTTTACCAAAATATTAACTCATTAGATGTTGATAGCAGCAATGCACTTAAAAAATTTGACAAAATGCTGGAAAAGTAAGTGTTACTAATAAAAAACAGCTGGAGGGGCAATTTACAACTATCATAACTGGGTGAAAAAGAATAAAAAGTTCTGAGAATCTGGTCAATATTGGATGCTCATGATTTTTGGGCCCTCAGGCAACACTGTATTAAACATGATTCTGTACTGGAAATCACTGCATGGGCGTAGGAGCACCTTCACAAATAATTGTCTGTGAAAACAGTTTGCTGTGCAACACACAAATGCAAGTTAAAGCCATGCATAGAAGAAGCCAGAGTTGTTCAAAATTAAATTAAGAATGACCCTGAAATTTAAATTTGACTTTGAATTGAGATTGAAAACAGGAGCAGAATTGCAATTCAAATTTAAATTTAACAATGAAGCTTTACAGTATATATTACATTTGATTACAACATGAATTTCATACATATATTATTGTATGGACTTCATGTACACAATACTTTATTATAGTGTATATGCCTTTTTTAACCAGAAATTAACATTAAAATTTAACATGATTTTTTTTTCCTCTGTAAAACAGATCATTATAATTTAAATAACTTTCAAATTCTGACAAGAAAACCAAAACTGCTGTACTTACATGGAAATATCTGACCATCCCTGCTTCCTCTGCACCCATTGAGCGTATTTTTAATGTTGCAGGCAAGATATTCAGACCAGAACGATGCTGCCTCAATGACAAAACATTTGAGGAACTGTTGACCATTAGATGCAACAACTTTACCCTGTAAAGTACTTTAAAAAATGATGATTGCATTTACCAAAACATTGTTTCATTTAATTACTTTGAAATTGTTAATTTTTGTCAACTAATTATTCAATGTTAAGGGAACGTATGCGTAATGTTAGTGTCTGTGCTTCCATTTGGAAGAAAATTGTCTATTAAAAGTATCACATTTTCACTGATATGTGATAAGAATGAATTTCTCTGACTTGCAATATATTAATTTCCATGTCCTGTAATTTCAATGCAAATTCAATTCAACATCCTGTAGGGTGGATTCAATTCAAATTCAAATTCCTTCATTGAATTTAATTAAATTGTGAAATTTAGAATTTTGTACAACCCTGATTTACACTATTGAAAATACTGCTGCATTATCTGGGCCAGAGCGTATTTAAAATGAACTGATGCAAAATGGAAAATGGTTCTGTGGTCTTGAATCAAAAATTGAAATTCTTTTTAGAAACCACAGACACAGTGTCTTGTGGACAGTACTGTCGCTTGACATTCGGGTGCCCTAAACACAAAATTTGAATGGACCCAACCCGACCCAATGATGAAGAGTATATAGAGTTTTAGACCAACATATGCTTCCATCCAAACAATGTATTGTCCAGGGAAGGCCATGCATATTTCATCAAGACAACAGCTAGCTGAACAGCTAGAATGCTAGATCAGACAAGAGTGGTACAACATTCCTCTCCCAAAGCTCCAGCAATTGGTCTTTTCACTTCCTAGATATACACAGGCTGTTGGTAAAAGAAGAGGAGATACTACACAATGGTAAATGAGAGCCCTCACAATTTTTTTTTGTTGTGTTGCTGCGATCAGGTTCTAAATCAATATTTTTCATGAAATGGTCAATTGTCTCACTTTCAACATCTGATATGTGTTCTATGTTCTGTTATGAACATGAGTCAATGAGATTTGCTAATCATTGCATTCTGTTTTTTATTTACATGTATTTACATTTTACACAGCATCACAACTTTCTTAGAATTTGGGGTTGTAAAATGTATCCAGACTAGCATGTGCTGTGGTTTATTCAGCTTCTGGTTGGTGATGATTGCCAGTTAAACAGCTATTTTGTATATTCCTGATGGGCTCAAAATCGGAATAAAAATGAATTCTCTTTTACTCTGAATGATACAGCACTCTGACACTGCCCCAGAAGTGCAGTCAACATTTCTTTTATATCCATCCTGTCCTCCTTGCCAGATATACTAGACTTCAAAAAACATCTCCAAAGAGACATCAGATGTTTACTATAGAAGCTGTCATTTGTAATCGGTTTGGTTTGATGCTGCAGGTTGTGTCCACTGCTGCTGAGCGAGTTTGGGAGAACAAAGGGCTTTGATTGGTCTGAATGGCTCTTGTGACTGGAGTGATTGTGTTACACAGAAAAAGACAACATGTGCTGACCCCAGGAGATCTCTCAGCTGGAAAAAAGACACTGATGCCATCATGTTGGTTTTCCAATGCCTTTCTCTATTCTTTCTTTTTTTATCCATCTGTTATCTCTTTCTTTCCATCTCTCCCTCCCTCCCTCTGTTACTCATTCCTCTGCTCTAAATTATGAATTAAGATGCAGCATCCTACAAGCTCTCTCCAGCATGGCATTATTGCGATATGCTTGCTGCTGCTTTGAAGATGGCACAGAAACAATACAGCCTGGATTTACGGCTCTATTTTGGGCCTTTGTATGCCTGATGCAGGTTTCTCTTTCTCTTCTCTACTTCCCCATTTCCATTATTTGTCACATAATCGTACGGTCTACCTTGATTAGCCTAATTCTGGTGTCTTTTTTTCTGGTGTGGAGCAAAGCCAGAACTGTGAATTTGAATGCATGATTCATTGGATAATGGCTCCACTCCAAACACAGGAATATTGAACAGACACCAGTTAATGGTGCTAAATTAAATGGTACGCATGCTTGGTTGAGGATAATGCTGCGTGGATGTTACACTGCTTGCTGTTTGAACATGTGCTTTAAAGTAGCTGGGGAATGGAAAAGATGCAGCAATGCATATTCACCCATGTTTGAGCTTGAGTGCTTTACTGACTGAATGTACTTGTGTGTGCGAGTGTGTGGACAGAATCATCAAGGACTGGAATTATCCAGAATCATTTCACATAATTGAAATCATCTGAAATATGAATCACTGAGTTAATATCAGTGAGAACTGAAATCAGAACTGAAATCAGACGCTCAGCTAAAACTGGAGTTGAATTAGAATCTGAATCACCTAGAATCGTAATTGCATCAATAAAACTGAGTTTGAATGGACTGTTTTTAGCAACTATCAGACTGATGCTACCAGTCTGATTAAATGTATTGTAGCCCCAGATTAATGCCACTACCACTATTATTATTATTATTATTATTATTATTATTATTATTATTATTAATATTTTATTTTACACTATAGCATAATGTTAGACTTAACTGATGATACTGTATATTCCTATCAGTAGTCTGATCTGAGGAGGATGGATCCCGTTTTGCGACTTTGGTTCCTCCCAAGGTTTCTTCCTCCATCATTGAGGGAGTTTTTCCTTGTCACTGTTGCCTTTGGATTGCTCACATTGGATATTTTTATTCTAATTACAGTATCTGTTTCTGATACTAATTATATAAAGCTGCTTTGTGACAATGTCAGTTGTAAAAGGCGCTATATAAATACATTTAATTGATTGATTGATGGATGTGTGCACACGTTTTACGTAGGGGTCTATAGCACATTACGTCATTAACATTTTACATTAACATCTTGACTGATGACAAGAATCAGTTCATGAATATTCATATGATTCAACATCTGAAACAACATGATGAACATATGTACATCTTATGTGCTTGTACATATCAATAGTTGGATATATGAAATAATCTTCATTTGTTTATTAGCCAATGAGAGCTGTACTTAATAAAGTCTTGTGTTAGTTCTTCTAAGGTCTAAATATCAGTTCAGGCAACAAATGAAATGGATGATAAAGATGGTAGATTGTCTGTCAAGTATTTGTTTATTATTATTTGTCACCCTTATTATCACGTAAACTGTTACATCTTCTACAAATTCTATGTAAATGCAAACATGCCTATTTGCAGCAAGACATTTGCCTCTGACATTTGATATTCTATAAGAACCATGTTAGTAGGGGAGGTATTTCTCCTCTTCATTTATAGTCAACACACATCTGTGTATGTGTTTGACAACCAGCCCTGGTGTTTCATATTTGACTGCTTATATAACCCATAATGCGTTAACTTCAGATCAAGAAAAAAAAAAATGACTGGCTAAGAAAAGCATGCTAAAATGGATATTGTCTGACTAAACTGCAAAAAAAATCTGAATTGAAATAGGTCAGAAAGATTCGTGATTGGCGCTTGCATAAGTGAAGGTGTTAGGCAGCTGTTTGGCCAACAATATGTGTGTGTGTGGCTCCTGGGCTTCCCTGCTGTCCTGCTGCTGGTGTTTCTCTTCACAGATAAGCAGCTTTGCTCCAGTCGCTGTCTCTCAGGACTCAACTATTTCCATCTTCCAGACCCTGACATTTTGTATATCATTGTGTGTGTGTGTGTGTGTGTGGCTACACACTTGTTTGTTTCTGTGTGAGACTGCCTGAGGCATCTCTGGTGTTCCTCAAAGACACTTTCACCTCTCCTCCAACTTTGGGATTTATGCATTTTTCCTTCCTGCCATCACATGGCGATGTGCCATATATTTCATATTCATGAGCTGTGGTCTGTCATTAGTATACAATAATACAGAGAAACTAATACATCAATTCACTTGCTAACATTTTATTAAAGAATCTGCATACTGAACCTCCATACAGTGCCCCTGCCACCCCCGTCTCTGCATGTCCCTCTCTCCATTTGTCTGGGTCTGTCTGTCTCTCTTTCTCTTTGTCGCTCTCTTTCTCTGAGTGGAGAGAAGATGTTGAACTGAGCATGAAAAGGATTTGTGTCTTTTGCCAGTCAGACTCAGGCCTGTGAGTGCCCATGCTTGTGCGGACAGAAATAGACACCCATCTACCCACCCACAGATCATTAGAGAGAGAGAGAGAGAGTGTAGGGGTGGGTGGTCAGAGTGTAACACTCTCCAAATCTCTTTGCTTACGCATTCAGGCCTGTAGAACTATGAAGCTGCGTCTGTTACGCTTTGTCTCTGGGTGTGGCTGTACTCCATATGCCACCTCACACAGAAACATGCGTATACACACACACACACACACACACACACACACACACACACACACACACACATACAAATTTATCTTTGAGATATTCTCATTGCTGTGCATGTTAATATTCCTAAAAACTGTTATGCTGCCAATCCCTCCAGCTACCCTTACGCCACCACTGAAAAATGAGCACTATTGATAGCTACAGTATAATAGGAGCTACTCCTCCATAAATGACTTCAGTAAACATTCTATATGCTAGAACAGGAGATAATAGTCCATAAATAAACTATATAAGCACTTGTAACTAATAGAATATGAGATTCATTCTAGTTTGTCCAGTATCAACACTGTCTTGTCATTTTCATCCTGATGTCACACCATACCCCAAACTCTACCCATACATTATGACACCTACACACCTGCTTAGCCCACGCGCACAGCTTTTACCACATCTTTCAGTGGTGCTATGGGCTGTAGCATGGAACAGATCGTCCCTGTCACACGCTTTTCTCCGTTACTGTGTTTTCCCTTGTGAGCAGCTCTACACGCCATGTGCTCCGCTGCAGCTCACGGCAGCTCATAATGAGAGAACAGGGACTATCACTCCACTGCCTTCCCTACACACTGCCGTTCACCACAAAACATCTCCATACACACTCTGAGATGATCATAAACGTAGTGTTAGTGACAGAAATTGCATTGTATATGAAAATGAATGTGAAGGAACAGAATAGCCACGAGAACACCAAGAGGAAGACATCTGAAAGCATCAAGAACCATATTATCAGGAGTAGTATTCCCATTATTCCAGCAGCTACACTTCACAATTTATGAACATTTCATGAAGCCAGGATGAAAAGAAATACTCCAAAATCTCTTTACATGAACTCACATTAAGACTGAAGTGTATTTTTCGTCTTTTCCTGTAAAATTTACATTCTGGTGAGATGTGCATTTGTGGAGAGTGGTGAGTGTCTACAGAAGACAAAAGCTCTTATCGAAGAAAGTCAGTGGCATGGATAGTCTTGTGAGTGCTTGGAAGTGATATACAAGTATAAATAGCCATGTGATCATAATAAAGAAGGTCTTAGAAAACATCATGAACAACTATGTCAAGATCATCAAGTGCTTTCTAGAAGACATAAAATGGCATGTACAGAGGAAATATGACAAAAGTCATGAATAATTGCAACAGAAAGCATGAATGAATAACACTGTCAGTTCTTGTAGAAACAAGATTAAAGTACATAACATTGTATGACTCTTTATAAGCCCTTACTGAAGACTTATGAAAAAAACTCAAAATAACTGTGTGAATGTTTATATGACATATATAAGGCAAATGACAGCATGAGTAGCCAAGTATTTTTAGATTAGATTCAACTTTGCCAATGTGATTACACACAACAGAATTTGACCTCCGCATTTAAGGCATCCATGCAGTGAAACACACACACAGTAGTGAACACACTAGGCTATGAGTATATGTTGCCAAAGCAGTGGGCAGCCCTATCCTATGCCTGGGGAGCAGGTGAGCTTAAGGGCATTTCAGTCATGACCTGACAGAAGGAAAGAGTACGATGGCTTGCGATGGATAGGGAGGAGATGAATTGCTTCCTTTTAAAGAAGAGTAGCAACTCATGATTGGCCAGAAGGCTGAATGAATGAGTGACGTTGTACTGACTTACGTAAACGCTGATGAGTGGATTACATTTTTATTGCAAATGATAGCAGGAATAGCCAAGCAAGAGATTATAGAAGGCAAATGAAAGCATGAATATTTCTGAATGTTTCTAGAAGACAAATGAAAGTATGAACATCTCGGAATGTTTCTTGAAGACAAATGAAAGCATGAATGTCTTGGAATATTTCTTGAACACAAATGAAAGCATGAACATCTTGGAATGTTTCTTGAAAACAAATGAAAGCATGAACATCTTGGAATGACTCTTGCAGACAAATGAAAGCATGAACATCTCGGAATGTTCCTTGAAGACAAATGAAAGCATGAACGTCTCGGAATGTTTCTTGAAGACAAATGAAAGCATGAATGTCTTGGAATATTTCTTGAACACAAATGAAAGCATGAACATCTCAGACTGTTTCTTTAAAACAAATGAAAGCATGAACATCTCAGAATGTTTCTTGAAGACAAATGAAAGCATGAACATCTTGGAATGTTTCTTTAAGACAAATGAAAGCATAAACATCTTGGAATGTTTCTTGAAGACAAATGAAAGCATGAACATCTCCGAATGTTCTTTGCAGACAAATGAAAGCATGAACGTCTCAGAATGTTTCTAGAAGACAAATGAAAGCATTAACATCTCGGAATGTTTCTAGAAGACAAATAAAAGCATGAACAACTCGGAATGTTTCTTGAAGACAAATGAAAGCATGAACATATCGGAATGTTTCTAGGAGACAAATGAAGGCACGAATAGCTGAGTGAGGGTTTATAGAAAACTAATGAAAGCATGAACATCTCCGGATGTTTCTAAAAGACAAATGAAAGCATGAACATCTCGGAATGTTTCTAGAAGACAAATGAAAGCATGAACATCTCAGAATGTTTCTAGGAGACAAATGAAGGCACGAATAGCTGAGTGAGGGTTTATAGAAAACTAATGAAAGCATGAACATCTCCGGATGTTTTTAAAAGACAAATGAAAGCATGAACATCTCGGAATGTTTCTAGAAGACAAATGAAAGCATGAATAGCCAAGCAAGAGATCATAGAAGGCAAATGAAAGCATGAACATCTCGGAATGTTTTTTGAAGACAAGAAGACAAATTAAAGCATGAATAGCCAAGCAAGAGATCATAAAAGGGAAATGAAAGCATGAATATCTCTGAATGTTTCTAGAAGACAAATGAAAGCATGAACATATCGGAATGTTTCTAGAAGACAAATGAAAGCACGAACATCTCGGAATGTTTCCAGGAGACAAATGAAAGCACGAATAGCTGAGTGAGGGTTTATAGAAAACTATTGAAAGCATGAACATTTCCGGATGTTTCTAAAAGACAAATGAAAGCATGAACATCTCGGAATGTTTCTAGAAGACAAATGAAAGCATGAACATCTCGGAATGTTTCTTGAAGACAAATGAAAGCATGAACATATCGGAATGTTTCTAGGAGACAAATGAAGGCACGAATAGCTGAGTGAGGGTTTATAGAAAACTAATGAAAGCATGAACATCTCCGGATGTTTTTAAAAGACAAATGAAAGCATGAACATCTCGGAATGTTTCTAGAAGACAAATGAAAGCATGAACATCTCAGAATGTTTCTAGAAGACAAATGAAAGCATGAATAGCCAAGCAAGAGATCATAGAAGGCAAATGAAAGCATGAACATCTCGGAATGTTTTTTGAAGACAAGAAGACAAATGAAAGCATGAATAGCCAAGCAAGAGATCATAGAAGGCAAATGAAAGCATGAACATCTCTGGATGTTTCTGGAAGACAAATGAAAGCACGAACATCTCGGATGTTTCTAAAAGACAAATGAAAGCATGAACATCTCAGAATGTTTCTGGAAGACAAATGAAAGGATGAATAGCCAAGCAAGATATCATAGAAGGCAAATAAAAACATGAACATCTCAGAATGTTTCTTGAAGACAAATGAAAGCATGAATAGCCAAGCAAGAGATCATAGAAGGCAAATGAAAGCATGAACATCTCTGGATGTTTCTAAAAGACAAATGAAAGCATGAACATCTCAGAATGTTTCTAGAAGACAAATGAAAGCATTAACATCTCGGAATGTTTCTAGAAGACAAATGAAAGCATGAATAGCCAAGCAAGAGTTCATAGAAGGCAAATGAAAGCCTGAACATCTCAGAATGTTTCTTGAAGACAAATGAAAGCACAAATAGCCAAGCAAGTGTTTATATAAGACATGAAGGCATGAATAGTTGTATGAGTGTTTAAAGAAGACAAATGAAAGCATGAATAGCTTTGAGTGTTTATAAAAGACATGCATGAATGGACATGTGAGTGCATATAGAAGATATGAAAGCATTAATAGATGTGAGTGTTTATATAATGTTGGAAGGAAAATCTCTTAATGCTGGCAAGCCCCAGAGCCCCTTAGTGCTTGCATAAGGCCTTTTTAAATTCTCTTCATAGCATATTTCACACCATAGATTCAGGAGGGTAGTATTTGCATACATATTGATTGTGTGATATTTTTAATGTAGAGACTATGCTTCTTTCTTTATTGGACTGTGATTCTATTATGCCTTTAAAAAGTCAATTTTGAGAGGTTATCAGATTTGTATGAGGATAAAAACACTTTCTCTAACTACTGCTTCTGCCCATTTCTAAGCTCCCAGTGGAAAGAGTGGCAATGAAGAGTCATCAGTGCATGATTAGCAGCTGGAGGGGCAGATCAGACAGGCAGCTGATAGTTAGATGGACAGAAAAGACAATGCTATTAGTGCCTGTATCTTTACTATTAAGTCTCTGCTCTTTCATGCTCATCCTCCTGCACCTTTTCTCCTGGCTGGCTCTCGCCCACATGATTTAAGTTAAAACAATTAGGGAATACAGAGGTGCATGATTCCAGTGTCAGGAAGTAGAGCTGTGTTGAAATTAATTACATTCTTCATCTTATCATACCTCACATCTCTCTCAGCTCTTCTGTAATTACTGAGGCTTCTGTCTTACTGAAATGATCCCCAAATGCTCTTTCTCTCTCCATTCTATCTCTGTCTCTCTCACCCTGTTCTTTCTTCTCACTTCTTGCTCTCATTCTAACTTCTTAATAATCACATGCTTTTGTTTTGCCACAAATGTGGCTTGCATTGGCATACTCTCCTGATGAAAAGCAGTTCATCCTTCTGCAGCAGCTACTGCTGTGATTTTTGAGTGGGTACCTTGAGGAATGTTTAAAAACATTCTCTGTGGGTGCTGCCAGTCTTTCTGCCTTTCCATCATCCCCTGTGGCTCTTCCTTCCTTTACATCATCTTCCTCAAACCTACTGAAACATAACCTAAAATAACCTTAGATCATCTAGAGGTTCTATTAACTAAACTGTTCTTCTGTTTAAATGTTCTTTAAAATAACTATGGACTGAAAAGTGTGTGCCCACTCTGGGTCTTTAAAAAGTCTGGTAAGTTACTACCAACACAATTAATTCACTACAGTTTTGCATTATTCAGTAGTTTTGTCTTGTTTGCTTTTTTACACAAACAATCATGAATAACTTTAATATTAATGAAGATATGGTGATGAAATTTGGACTGAATATTGGAGTTATTTTAAACATGCATTTTATATATAATAAAATACAAAGTAACAACCTTTTCTCTGTTCTGATGTGTTAAAATATTCAGATTATCTTTTGGATAAAAACTAAAAGATACGGTCCAGGGGTATAAAAGATCAGCCAAGAAAACTTACTCAGATTGGAGCGGGACGACTCTCAAGGCTAAACTCTGTGATGATCGTCATCGATTAACATCAGCCTTTCTCAAGATTTTCAATAAAGGACCTGCATCTGTTCTTCAACTACAACACGTCTCAAGACTTTTATTTCAATTTGTTTTATTGTTTATTTTAACTACGTTTTATTTATCAGTTAGGTAGCAAAATACATCAGAATAGCCGAGGTCAAGAAGAAGAAATCATTGTGGGTGGACTCCATTCATCACCCACAATATACCTCAGTCTGTGTGAAAAAGATTGATGTTACAACATGTGCTGAAAACGTCCACCACCTGCACACTGTGTTGTAAAAAAACATCCACCATTAACACTGTTGTTTCCAGAAATTCCAGAATTTCAGAAATTCCTGTTGCGTCTTCTGAATGAACTTTGTTATTCAGTACTTTCACACCATGAACCCTCCAATACAGATTGATTATGCACGGACCAACATTCTGTGCTATGTTCACAAGGATAACTGAGGGATTTAATGTCTCACTGCAGTGGCAGATGACCAATGGAAGGGTACATCCGTCTACTCCATCATTAGAAATTAACACGTCTCCCTGCATTTTCACACAAACTAAGGCAAATTTAATCAAAATGTCATCACCAGATCTTCATTAGTATTAGTTTTCCCACTGTCGTTTGGATTAAGAAGCAAACGGGACACCTTGTATGCTTTATGTCTACAGTATCTGAAGAATGTTTTTAAATGACAGGTTTGTATTGTCATTGTTTACTTTGGGAGGCTTAGTTTTAATAGTGCAACCAGAGGTAAGAGACTATAGTCTAGTGGACTATCTCTGCAAGCAGTTTTATATGCCTGTATGTTAGATATCAAGAAGTAGATTAAAATAAGTGTGAATTCTCTGACTTATACACACAATTCCAATATCCAAAAATGCTTAAGATGAAGTGTACAAAAACAGGATGAAGATGCTAAATTTACAGGTGACGTTGGGAATCAGAAAATGTCCAAAAGCTCACTACTAAATCCCATTTAATGATGTAAAATGTCCCTGTCACATGTTACCCTATATTCGGCTGTGGTAACTATGTACTTTGTGGTGTATTTTCATTTAACTTTCTGTAAATGTTAGAGAGCATTTGCATGCGCAAATATAGCCAGTAAAGACCAAGACTGCTGTGTGGTTGAACTTTTTAATCATGTTGTGTTTATTCAGCGCTTAATGGAGCATGACGGTTTGCAACCTTGGAAAGGCAAACAGCTTGGGACAGATTCAGGTGGCGTGAGGTGAACTGGTGACAAAGCAATGCTCAGACTTGGAGAGGGAGATGTAGAAGATGAGGTCATTGATCTTAGCCACTGAGATTTGGCTGACACATACACAAAGCTCCTGGACCCTGAGGGATTGTGCAATGTTCACATCCAGCTTTAGCGACTTCTTCTCTGGCTGAAATATGAAATGCACAAAGAAAATAAGTATTTTAGACAGTAATATGATTCACTTTCCTCTACGGTCAAGAAAATCTCCCCCAGAGAGCATTGGCGATGTGCAGATCTGCTTGCAGTATGCCCTCAGGCATAGACAACACTATGACTGTCCCAGAACGTCTAATGCTAAGTCATAAAGAGGAATTACACAGATTTTTTTTTTTTTACATTTCTTTGTAAATCAGTGGCTTAGAAATAAAAGTAAAATGCTTGATGTGAAATTCTGTAGTATAGACTGCAGAGTTAAAAGACATTTACATATAGAATAAATTAATTAATAAAACAGTATATTAATGTCTATTTTGTGCAATAGCTTTTAGTGAGATAACTTTTAGAGCTTTTAACACTCTGGAGTCTGAGGGGGTTTGTCAGACACTCTAATGTAGTCTGACATGCCCTGACTTTTTAAAAATTACACCCATCTAAAGTATTATTTTTCAAAAGTGTTATACACGTTTTTGTTCAGCACAAACTCAGCAACAACAGTGTCAAAACAGTAAGAGTGTCATAAATCTATATTTTGATTAAATCTGCTCTAAATGTAGACTTTTCAAAAACCCATTTTTAGACATGCTGATATATTGTGGAAAAACACTCTAAACATTTCTAGCCAAGACTTTTGAGCTCAGAACTTTGTAAACATTGGTATTTGGATTTATGTATGTGGTTTTATTTCTGATGCTTAAGAAATATGAGTTGACACTCTGTTTTCACCCAGCCACTAACTCTACATTGTATATTCATGACATAGGTGTGAACAAAAAGTTGAGAGCTTTTTGTTCATATGAGAGCTCATTGTTTATAGAGATGGCCACCAATTCTTCAGTGGAATATCTGGAATTAACATGTTGTTATCATATAAATAACAGAACACGTAAATGGGTGGAAAAACAGTCCAGATGTCTGACTCGCTTTGTCTCAGCTAATTTAAGCTCCTCTCACAAATATAAAAAAATATATTTTGATTCAAGCTCTCTCTCTCTCTCTCTCTCTCTCTCTCTTTCACTCACTCTCTCTCACTCACTCTCTCTCTATGTATATGTGTGTATGAGGGTTAAATGTGGGGCATTTCAAATCGATTTGTTTCAGTCTTATTTATTTAAATTTGCAGAAATTTTGAAACCTTGGTGTATATCCACTTTAAGTCGGTTACAAACCTGGTTCATACTGGAGTTTCTATTTGTCTTCTCAGAAAGTCTCATTCACATTTAATGCATCTCCAGTGGAGACCAGATGTAGTTAGAATAGCTACACTAGTCACTTCTGCTCATTAAAAACATGATACTTGGCAACCACAGCAAAACCCAAACAAGGCAGGAGTGGTGGTGTCTGAAAAGATTAGAGCCTACAGGGCAAGGTGAAATCAATACTTGATGAATGAACAGATACGCTCTAATCAGACCTACAAAGAAACTGAGAAGAAAGAGCAAGATGCTAGCAGAAGAAAAGGAGGGAAAGCTACAAAGAAAGACAAGAAACGGAGGCCATCTTGGCTTTCATTTACTCTAATCGCTAGTCCTATGGGACTGGAGCAGTTTCTCATCATCAGTGGTGTGAACGGAGAGAAGAAAGGAGAGGAGTATGTTAATGCGTAGCACGTAACAGCTTGCTACAGGAGTTGCTATCTGGAGCTGGGGCTGATCCAGCGCTATTTTGCAGCACTACTTCACACAATCTGCCCCGTGACACCAAAGCCATGAAATGGAAAAAAAAAAAGCTTCGCTAGGCCTCAGACCAACTGAATCATTTCCTGAGCTTAATCAGTCGTCTGTAATTTCTCATTAGTGTCTGGCACTCGATCTGAGCTGTTTGACAGCTCAGTTGAGTAATGACTTACTTATGATATATGTGCTTGATGCTGAGTGTAGACATTGTATATTAATTCTCACTTATTAGCAAATGCAGCCCTCCTCCTAGCTAAATTCTCCAAGTCTATTTTAAGTGTCCCTTGTGCATGCACACTCATTACAACATTAAAAATAAAACTTCCTAAATGGTTCTTGGCGTCAATATGCATTTCTAGAGAAAATCTAATATTTGTGTATATTACAAGTTTAAGCTTTAAAAAGTTTCTGCACACTGGTGCATCTCATTTACAAAAACTGGACAGAACCACACACTGAAAGGTTTGTTTGGAAACCAAAAATGGTTCTTCCCTGGCAATGCTCAAAAGCCTCTTATTTTTGAGAGTGTAGCTAGTCTTGGATTAGTACTCTGTTCTTGTTCTCCTCTTTCCTGTGTTCTAGCACCTTAATGGATTTACTGAGTAGGGCCACTTCCAGGATTTCTCCCATTAGTTTCTTTATTTGCATCTCAAACACTGTGGACCGGACAGGGTTTTTTACAGCACACAAAGAAAAGCTGAACACTGTTAGATGGATAGGAACATTGCATGAAAAAACAGGAATGGATGTTTGGCTGTTGTTGAGTATCATACATGGATGTTTGTGTGTGTGTCTGCAGTGATTTGGGAGCATATGAGCTGCAGCGGATGTGAGATGTTGTGAGCTGAGGGTTGGTTGGTATGAGTTGAGCATGA
The DNA here is from genome assembly GCA_036984385.1 of Crenuchus spilurus. Classification (NCBI taxonomy): domain Eukaryota; kingdom Metazoa; phylum Chordata; class Actinopteri; order Characiformes; family Crenuchidae; genus Crenuchus; species Crenuchus spilurus. The sequence continues at coordinate 7,592 of BRDA01053413.1, read as the reverse complement.
ATCTGCTAAACAGCCTGGCACTGTTCAGGGCATATGGGCAGTTACACCAGATGAAAAATGCCAGCTTGTCTGTCTGTGAATCCCTGCTGCCCTCTACCCTGTCTGTAAGATACACTGTTAAGTATAAACTGGTTTGTTAATGATACAGCACCTGTACAACATAAGATGCAAATCAACTGAAGCTAAACAGGTCTGTGTCTGGTTAGTGCTTGGATAGGAGACCTCAGAGAAAAGCTTTTTGAGCTGCTTAAGGTGGTGTTGGTGGGGACAACAGGAGGTGATATTCCTGTGTTCTTTATCTGTACAAATGCCAGTGCAGTGACAGGGACATAGTACAGTATAAATGGTGGCATCTTTTGGGAAGTGAAAGTGCACAATCATTGACCAATGTGCTTGCACACAGTCCTTGAAACACACACACTAGGGGGCAGTGAGCACACATGCCCCAAATGGTGGGCAGATCCTATATATAGTGCCCAAGGAGTATTTGGGGGTTAGGAGTCTTGCTCAAGGCCACTGCAGTCATTAAACACCAGTTTCAATTCAGTTCCATTGCTCCACAGCCATTTTTACCCCTCTAGGTGATGCTTGGCATTGCGCATGATGACCTTAGCTTCATAATATAGCTTTTCCAAATGTCCCATTTTGCTGTTAGTGTATGGAGGTTATTAAAACTTTATTTCAACAATGTTCACATTAAAGTAGCTGAAAATATGATATATTTAAATTTAAAATTACTATTATAATTCAATATTCTACCAGTTTTTATGGGCGAATATCTGAAAATGAATATATATATTATTGTAATAGGTTATATAATATAGATTCTATAAGAGATATTATCATTGTGAGGGTCACGTTGAGTAAACCAAGCTGGTAATTTTCAATAAATCAATAAATCAAGCTTTTCGGCTGCATCGACACATTGGTTCATTAATAAAATACTGCATTGTCTCTATTTTTTAATAATTATTTTTGCCAATTTTCTCCCTTTCCCAATGTCGTAGTCGCCAATTAACCCAACCCATTAGTGGCTCTCCCCATTACTTTGCACTGTCCCTGACTCTGGGAGGGTGAAGACATGCACACGCCTCCTCTGTTGCGTGTGATGCAGCCACCTCCTCTTTTTGAACTACCACTTGATACACTGTCACCAACACACTCGGAGGAAATTGTAGGGTCTCCAGTTTTGAATGGACCAATCAGTAGACACCTGAGCCAGCAGGCATTGCAATGTGTGAATGGGGAGAGAGAGAGCTCCCTCTACCCGCCAGAGAGAGCACTGCCAATTTTGCTCTCTTGGGCCCCGGCTAATGGCAAACAGCATGTTGGGATTCGATCTCACGATTCTCTGGTCATGGTGTCGTCGTCTTAGTCCGCTGAGCCACTTGGGGCCTCCATACTTTATTGTAACATATTAAGAAAAACTGTAGTTGATTTTGTGTTTGTTTGCTCACTCCAATAGTGAGCAAAAGCAATGACATCATTTGAAATTTTAACGTTTCTAGTGAATCTGCAAAGTTTTGGAACTGGACATTTTTTTAATAACCAGTTCAATAAAGTGAGTGAAGCTTGCCTGTCTGGATAAAAAATAAGTTTTGCTGTCTGTCTGTCTGTCTATCTCTCTGCATGTCTGTCTATCACTCTTGTGCCATAGGCATCTGTTACCTTTTGCAGTATCTGTCGAGCTCCTCTTTCCCTTTCCAGTTTATATTTTAATCTCTTTCTCTCTCTTGGTGTATTTTTTATTCCCTTCAGCCATACCATATCTGCCTCGGCTTCCATCTCCATCCATATGTGTCACTTCAGAATTTCCCACACTTGCAGTTTCCCCCCAGTCCTCCCCCCAGACTCATGAATTTGTAATAAGGAACAGAGATCTGTGTGCATGTGTGTCAGAGAGAGATAGAGAGAAAGAAAGAAGGGATAGATGGATGTGTGGCTGATATGTATACAATTTTCATTGATATTGAAACTTCCCTCCTGTCTCATACTCCATCTGTCTGTCCATCTGTATGTCCAATCATCTCTTTCTCTTCTCTTTTCAATTCAGTAATCTTTACTGGGGTTGCCAGGTCTCATTGAAGTACATAAAAATCTCTATCTCATGCCTAAGGCCTTAACTTTTATCAGTGCATGCTGGCTTGGTACTTGTTGCCATGGCAGCACTGTGTGTGTGTGTGTGTGTGTGGTGGTGGTGATGGTGTGTGTGTGTGTGTGTAGGGGGGTAGAATAGAGTGAACCCCCGCACGCTCTCTCAAAGGGGTTGTGTGTGCTCTCACCTGTGTTGAAGTACAGTACACTCTTAATGACTCGGGCTTTTTAATGTTCACCCTCTCCTCCTATCATCATCATCATCATCATCATCATCCTCTCTATAGCCCACTCTTTCTATATATACACACAGCATGAACTGTGCACTACTACACACCAACAATAATGCCCTTTTTTTGCTGCTGCTGCTGTCTTTTTTTGGTCTGGTTCTTATTCATGAGTTAATGTTCCGTGTGTGTGTGTGTGTGTGTGTGTGTGTGTGTGTGTGTGTGTTTATGTAAGTGTTAGCTCCCCTGGGTGTGAAGTGAATGGATTTGCAAATGTGTGTGTGTGTGTGTGTGTATCCGCACCTCATTAAGAACATGCATGCCTACACACATGCACACAACACAGATACAGCACCCCTGATTAGCTGAATACGTTGGCTGGCTCTGTTGTTGGAGTCAAGCTAGGCTTTCTGGAGGTTGTAGCATAAAAAGCACCCCCAGCAAAATGTTAGCCATGTTGGACAATACCTCACACCCCTGCACACTGCAAAGGAAACATCCAGCAGCAGACTGATACAGCTGATCTGTGTTACAGTGCCATGTGAGACCCGCTGCAGTAAGACTCTACAACAAGTCTGCTTCCTACAAAACAGCACTGATCTGCTGTCTGAACTGTGCTGAATCACATCATGTCACCATTTACAGACTTACTTATATTCTGCTAAGATTATACTTCACAATATTTCATAAACATTTACTGTTATGGCACTTTTCACTATGAAATCTGATGTCTGTCTGTCTGTCTGTGCCTGTCTGTCTGTGTCTGTCTGTCTGTGTCTGTCTGCCTGCTTGATCTATCTATCTATCTGTCTATGTGTCAGTCTGTCTCTGCCTACCTATCCATCCATCCATCCATCTCTCTGTCTGCATGCCTGTCAGTGTGTCTGTCTGTGTTTGTCTGTCTGTCTGTCTGCCTGCCTGCCTGCCTGATCTATCTATCTGTCTGTCTATCTGTTGGTCTGTCTCTGCCTAAATATCCATCCATCCATCCATCCATCCATCCATCTCTCTGTCTGCATGCCTGTCAGTGTGTCTGTCTGTCTGTCTGTCTGTCTGTCTGTCTGTCTGTCTATCTATCTATCTATCTATCTATCTATCTATCTATCTATCGGTCTGTCTCTCTGCCTGCCTATCTGTCCATCCATCCATCCATCCATCAATCTCTCTATCTCTCTGTCTGTCTGTCTGTCTCTCTCTGTCTGCATGCCTGTCAGTGTGTCTGTCTGTCTATCTATCTATCTATCTATCTATCTATCTATCTATCTATCTATCTATCTATCTATCTATCTATCTATCTATCTATCTATCTGTCGGTCTGTCTCTCTGCCTGCCTATCTATCTGTCCATCCATCCATCTCTCTATCTCTCTGTCTGCCTCTCTCTCTCTGTCTCTATCTATCCATCCATCCATCATCTGTCTTTCTGTCTGTCTGTTGTCTTGTCTTGTCTATCTGCATCAAATAACATTGTCCTGTGTTATTACTGTTCTGTTTTGATGTTCATGAAAAGTGAATGAAGTCATCATTATAATATTATCCACCGCACATGTCACATTTTATTGCTTATCAGTTAGTATGGAAGACAGGATTAATCTGTCAGGATTATGCTTTTCTGTCTGAGCCAACTCAATGGAAGATCAGCCACACGAATGTAGAAAAACAATGAGCTGAAAGCTGAACTTTACAGACTGATATAGATTAGACTGTTTTTAAATCAGGGGTTGTGGACAAACTGAAAACTGATGAAGTGGAGATGATGACAGAAACCTAAGCATCTGCTAATGTGTCCATTTACAGTTCTGAATATGACCTACTAACCTCCTGGTTCCACCTAAAATGCATGATAGTGTACAAGATCGGAAACAGTGAAGATCAGCGTCTGCAGATGTTTTGGCTCAAAACATGTAAAAAGCAATCAAAGAGTTGAAATTTTATAACACACATATTACGTCAATGCACTTAAATTTTGTAGCATAAATATGTATGACTAGTGCTAAATACCCAGTTGTGTCTTACTTCAGTGCAGCATTTTATTTGATTAATGTTTTTTAAATAGGCAACTGATATATGTGAAATCAATTTAAATGATGGTACCATTAAACCGTTATTTGTACTGGAACTTTGACTAGTATAAAGTACTGGAAATGTAAATGTGTCATCATTTTACCAACAGCATGGAAAGGTTATTAAAAACCAGTCAAATATTTGACTGTAAACATATTGTAAACCTCATAAAATGTGTATGACTGGTGCAGTGTTTCCTTGAACACTTATCAGTTTAATTTTACAGCTAATTGCATTGATATGATTTAGCGTATTTCTCCCCCCTCCTTCCAAAAATAATTCCTGTCTACACTGCTGACACACACACATGGAGTAAGTTTTTTTAGGGGTTTGTTAGTATTTGCCTCAGTGATTAATAGTGCCAGTTATTACCTGAGGGCCACAGTGTGAGGTTGAAGCTCGTGTGTAATGAGATGGCACAAATCTGCCTGCCTCTTCCCAGGCTTAATTGTTTCCTTCATGCACTCATCATCTCCATCTGCCTGTGTGCGTGTCTGTGTGTTACCTGGTAGCACCTTATCACTCTGTCTCCCATATCTCCATACCTCGCTTCAGTGAACCTGTCTATGATCTGCACACAAATGCAGTTTTTCATAACAGCTGCTGCTAGGTTGGCCAAGCTTTACAGAACATTGGCAATAATACCACTACAGTATTTGTTTAGATTTACTACATGTTTTTGAGTTTCTCAGTATAATCTGTTAATGGTAGCATCGGAAAATTTGTCAGCTTGTCAGTTTGTCTGACCAAAAATGTTATCTGACTAAACAGTGTTTTTATCTTTTGTTGACAACTACTGATGATTAATAAAACAGAAGATCCAAGTAATAAAACAGAAGAATATAAGTATTAAAATTACATAATCAAAAAATTAAATGTGTTAAAAATAAATATAAGTATTAAAGGTACATAATCAAAAATTAAAATGTGTTACAAAATGAATATAAACATGAACTTTTTTTTTTCTCAAATGCATTCAAAAAGCATTAAATGTTGATCTAAGTTATAAATATGCAGTTCCATCACTCTAAACAGACTAATGTTTTGACTAATCATACTAGATTGGATTATTGGATGTGAATGAGTTAAAATTATATACTAATAAGCAGCAGTATGCTGTTTTATCTAATGGAAAAAACGACAAATTTTGTCAGTGCACTACATTTTTCATAAAAGTAACATCCACCTTTGTAACAGTTTGAGAAACAATGAATGTTTCTGGAACTTTTGCTTATGTAATGTAAGGTTTCTGTAAATGTTAGGAGTACACATCCTAAATAACCTCAAAGTCACAATAATAAATCTCTTGTTATTTTGTGTGTGTATGTCTTTACATATTCGAAGAAAACTGAACATTTTGAAAATAATAAAATTTGTAGAATATTGCTTTACTGAGATTTTTCTAAGAGTAATAATTCATACATTCATTTATTATCCCACCCGCTTAATCCTTATCAGGGTCGCGGCATTACACTATTCAACCAAGCCCAGGACAGGGCGCCAATCCATCACTGGGTGTACACATATGCACGCACACACACACACACACACACACTTACAGACAATTTAGAGTACCCAATCCACCTGACCTCCATGTTTTTGGACTGTGGGAGGAAACTGGAGTCCTCGGAGGAAACCCACGCAGACACGGGGAGAACATGGAAACTCCGCTCAGATGTGGACTCAAACCCAAGACCTCAGCACTGAGAGGTGAACGTGCTAACCACTAAGCTACCATGCCGCACCAGTAGTAGTAGTAGTAGTAGTAGTAGTAGTAGTAGTAGTAGTAGTAGTAGTAGTAGTAGTAGTAGTAGTAGTAGTAGTAGTAGTAGTAGTAGTAATTATGTTTATTTCAGGGCGCCTTTCTGGACACTCAAGGACACCGTACAAACAAAAAAAAATACAAAAAACAAAACAATAACCCTAAAAGGAATATCAAGTACAATAAGCTAATCTGAAAAGGTGAGTCTTAAGTCTAGATTTACAATGTGAAAGCGAGTAGAAGATGAGAAATCTCTTTTGCTCGCTCTCTCATAGGAGTTGGTCAGTATGGTGTCAGTGAAGCACTATGATGCTGTTCTGCTACATGGTGTAGACATATTAATTGGGTCACTAGATGGTAGTCAAAATAACTAGCAAGGAGAGAGAGAGAGAGAGAGAGAGAGAGAGAGAGAGAGAGATGAGAGTATGTTTGGAGTGTAATCATGTGTGAGAAATGCGGTGGACTAATAAATGAAAAACACGTTCTAGTGGATTTAATTACACACACACTGGGCTGGCAGTGAGGAAGGGTGGGGTCAAGTGGTGTGGAGAAAGGACAAAGAGCAGATTAGGGCTAACATTTAATGAAGGATTACAGTAGGAAAGTCACGGAAGAGGCTGAAGCGTAAGAAGGAAGAAGAGAGCAAAAGCAGTAAACAAAAACCTGTATTTACAGCAGGAACATCTGAGCATGCTTCACTAAACTGAGCAGATTTTCTCACTGTTTCCTCAAACCCCTGTGCCCTGCCTCTCTTCATTATTCATAGGCTTTAATTATCAATGTAACGCACATCCGCAGCCCTCTGTGGCCCTCTTTCCTCTCCTCTTTTTCCTCTTCTTCCTTTTTTGTTATGCTCGAGCAGTGAAGAAAAGAGAGCTCTAGATTTGTCTGTTCTTCATCTGAACCCTTACCTACAATGTACAGACACCCAGTCCTGTGTGTGTCTGTGTTTAAATTCAGTTAAATTTAGTGTGATAATGTATTATTTTTATTTTTATGTATTTATGTATTTATTTATTTTTAATACACTGAAAACACAAATATGATGGGAATGGCTATTTACTCAGTAGTGTAAATAATAATAACAACAACAACAACAAACAACAACAACAATGAACCTTTTTTATTTTTATGTTTGAAAATAAGCTGAGAATTTTATTTTGCACAAAAATTATGCACAGTCATATCAGAATATTATGACCACCCCTGGTTTGGAATAAACTAGGCCTGGGACTTTCACAGATGTCACGGGAGTGTCACTGGTCTGTCAAGGGAGCACACCAGTCAGATGTAGCTGAGTGCAAAAACCATCTTCAAGGGCAATAGACTTGATCTGACTGATGCCCTAATGGGCGTGATAATCGTGTACCAGTTGAAGAGTGATAGCAGCTCAGAAAACCGCTGACGTCTTGTACATTGAGTGCCTCCCAACAGCATAACTGTGGG
>BRDA01053409.1:0-12936 GCA_036984385.1 Crenuchus spilurus | reverse complement strand
GTTTCCTTCAGGATCTAGGAAACTTCACCTGCACTGTCCAGTATCCAGGTATTTATTTCACAGTCAAGCTGATTGAATTTAGAATCATATCGTTCTAAATGAAGCAATATAGTCTTTGAATCGTATCGGCAACCACAAATCATGATACGAAACAAATCGTTAAAATGAATCGTTACACCCCTATTAGCAAATATTGTGACACTACAGTCTGTAACAGTAAAGTCTAACACTGACAAAAACTAGAATGTTTATTTCTCTACACATTTTTCAAACAAGCAAATAATTTATTATTTGTACTTCAGGTTTCAGATGAACCACAACTAAATTTCTCTTATTGTTTGTTATTTCTGACTGTATCCAGAGAGGATACTGCACAACAGTACAACTAAAGCAAAACATGTAATCACTTCAGCACATGGTGGATCTGTGAGATTGTTTGTAGCTCTGGACCCAAGGAATCTACACTGGCATGACTACAAATTGTACTTGCTGTGGGAATGTCGTCTTAATCTCAGAACTAAACCCAAACAGTGTCAGCAGACATGGGATTTGTTTTATGATGCATGCCTAAGGGGAAAAATTTCCAACAGTACAGCTGCATCTCATTATATTACAGAGACAGCACAGAGAAAGGTAGTTACATTGCTGAATTTTAATATATATGCTTTTAGGAAGTGTTTCACAGCTACATCCCTGAACAGCTCAATCTGCAAACTCAGGGTCAAACAGGGTTAAAAGCTGATAAAATATTTCTGGATGAAATATTAAAGAAAACAGATCTTGTGTTTAAGAGGACGAGGGCAAATACTAGCTTAGGTGCAAGTAAAAACATGCACTGCTATCATGCAGGCATCCATCACCAATGTGCTTTTCTAAGCAGATTTATAATTCACTTTCAGCTCTGCACGCTTGCCAAAACCTGGAGAAACAATCACAACTCCATAGTGATTATGATCCATCCAAGCTCCTCTATACATGAGCCAGGCTGCCCACAGCCAAAGTTGCATCACACAAATGAACATCGTCTCCCCTAACCGGTCATCAGCACATGCTGTTCATCAACACCATGGCCATCTCTGCAAAAACACAAATGACCTTGGCCAGCCTTCCAGATTCTCTTTCAGCAACACTTCCAGGGACTGTGCTCCCAAACTGTCCTTAGGTGACATAACATTTAAAAACAGTACCACAGGTTCCAAGAATAGCCTGGCTGGTGGGGAGCCTGCAGACAACCTGGAACAGTATGTAACCCAATATGATCTCGAAAAGATCTCCGAGAAAGTCAGTAGCCAAGAACTCAGTAAGAACAAATGAGCTCCCCTCTCCACTATCCATGGAGACCTTATAACCCCAGAAGCAGCAAGAACAACAAAACAGCTTTGCTCCTTCTAAAGGCCAAATATGTGTTGGTTGCTATGAATGTCATTAATATGCAAAGCTGTAAATCCTCAAAGAGAATGTGACCCTCTTCTCCAAAAGAACCACCAAATACTATTTGTAGTATGAAAAGCCCATCAGAATATTCCTATAACCACCTCTTCAGAAAAGACTTCAGTCTGGTAAACAAAAACAGCAGGCCATGGTTACAATTATGCTTCAGAGACTGGATTCCTAATACTATGGGGCAAAACTGCATAGCAATGGCTAGGTCTAGTATAATCCAGCCACCATGTCATTGTCTTGGATGTTAATTCTTATGGAAACTACCGATTCACAAAGGCATTCAAACTGAGCAAGTGTTCACTTAAACCATAATGGAGGTGCCTTAGAAGCTTCACAAACTACACAATTGGGGATTGTGAAATTCTCTACATACATAACACTACTATCCCCTGTTATTTGAAACAGGCCTGATCCTTCTCCATTTTCGTAAATGGTGTCTGTACAAGCAAAATATCACAGTAATAGCTACTCCTATGTAATGCATAGGTGATTTAAGCCCTGCTTTAAAACGACAAATCATTAATTCAACCACACACACAGCACGGCACAGCATCTCAACCAGAAACAACCATCCACCTGGAGGACTGCATCGAGCACTAGGGGGATCACAGGACAGAGTGCCAACCATACCTGAACATGTACGCATACATTCACACACAGCACAGTTATTTAGAGCAGCCAATTCACCTGATCTCCATGTCAGACTGTGGGAGGAAACCCACGCACGGGGAGAACACGGAACAGATGTGGACTTGAACCCAAGACCTCAGCGCTCAGAGACAAATGTGTTAACCAGCAAGTCACCATGCTACATTGTTTCAAGGGGACACCAAAGCTAAAAAAAAAAATAATAAAAAATAAAAAAAACTATGGTGGCATATGATGCATCTTTCATAGAACTTTTAAGACAGTATCTTTGATATCAGGATCAGTAGAAAAACTCTTTAAAAGACACAGCCAAGACCCAGCAGCATAATAAGCTCATCCCTCACTAGGAACATGTGACAGAAGAGGCCTGCATGCTGACAAACCACACAAATTCTCTGCACACACTGACTTTCACATGAAGCTCACGTGAAATTCATCTACACCCAATCACTCCACGTACGCTGTGCTCCAACTGGCTCCAAACATTCCTAATAAAGTATTTATACCTCATGCTATACAAATGTTAATCAGCAGTGACCTCTCGGCACCGCATGAGGTGAGGAGAGGCTCTAAAAACAAGTCACAGTGGTAAACCCAAGCACAGGGAAAAGTACAGTCAACTGCTCAAAGCACATATTATAGTCAAGCAAAAGTGGAATGGAAAAGACAGCGCAGTACAATTGACTACACAGCCTACAATAAGTTCAAATGGGAGTGTTTATTCCTCTTTAATCTAGAGGGATATTTAACGTAGACAGCTTTGAAAGTGGCTTTTGTTTAAGCGAGATTCCAAAAAGCCTGTTAATTGCTATTTCCTGTTATACACCAACTATGGTGAATACATTTTATGCATTTGAAACTTGAAACATTCTTTATATCAGCTATAGGCCTGAATGTTGACTCATTCAGTAAAGATTTGAATTAATGCACACAGTATCTCAAGTGAGTACACTCCTCACATTTCAGCAAAAATTTGATTATATCTTTTCATGGGACAACACTGTAGATATGGAAGTTGGATATAACAGAGCAGTCAGTGCACCTCAAGACAAAAAACTCTGAGGATGCAAGAAATAGTATTGTTGCTCTCCACAAAGATGGCCTAGACTGTAAAAAGAGTGATAATACCCTGAAGCTGAGCTACAGAATGGTGGCAAAGGTCTTTCCAGGACAGGTTCCACTCAGAACAGACCTCGCCAGGGTCGAACAAAGAAGCTGAGTCCACATGTTCAGCAACATATCCTATCTCTGGCTTAAAAAAAAAGAGAATCATGAGTGCTGCCAACTAGGGCTGCAGCTATTGATTATTTTAGTAATCGAGTACACTACTGAAAAATCGATTTGATTAATCGAGTAATCAGATAAACATATTTGCTTTGTTAGAGTGCAATAAAAATACACAAGAGAAAACAAGACATTTCACTTAATGAATGACCAATTGGTTTCCTTTTTTAAATAGGTTATATTTTTTAAATTCACAACATACATTTCCAAATTGCAAACACAAATAGAAATAAATACCACAAGTAAAAACCAAAATTAAATTACTTTCAACATAAGATTTCTTGTAAGTATAAAAAAATAAGGCAATAATCAATAAAAAAGGCATAAACACTGGCTTTATGTTGTGCATCTTAGGTTCTGAACATCTGAACAGGAACAGGTCCATGCACAAAGTTTCACACATTTCTGCTGCAAGTGTTTTAAACCAATAGCTCCAGGAGAATCAAGGAAAAGGCCTCCGTGTGTGTGTGTTCCTTTTAAAAGGCGCATTTGACTGCAATACAGGAACATGAGCTTGACAATGCAGGACTTAGGCTTGCCCTCTTTTCTGAAGCAATGTTACCTTCAGCTGAAAACAGACGCTCTGGTGGCGTGGATGTAGCTGGAATACACAGCTTGGTGTGCAACATTAAAAGTCATCAGTGCAAAATACAGTGCTCTGGACTTTTAAAATTAAATGAACGATTCCTCGAGGCGCAGAAAATTACTCAATCATTTTTTGTAATCGAGTAACTTTAATTACTTGAGTAACCGTTTCACCCCTACTGCCAACATTACTGCAGAGTTTGAAGAAGTGGGAGGTCAGCCTCTGTCTGCATAGCAGTCATCCCAGGAGGAAGCCTCTTCTGAACCTGATTCACAAGAATGCTCACAAACAGTCTGCTGAAGACAAGCAGTCCAATTACTGGAGCCATGTCCTGTGGTCTGACTAGACCAAGATCATGACCAGCATTTGTGGTGGCACCCTGGTGAAGAGTACCAAGATAACTGTCTTGCCTACAATCAAGCATGGTGGTGGTTGCATCACAGCCTAGTGATACACGAGTGCTGCTGGCAGTGGGGAGCTGCAGTTCATTGAAGGAAGCACATTCCAACATGTACTGTGACATTCTGAAACAAACTAGGCCGCATAGTTGTTTTCCATTAATGACCCCAACGCACCTCCAAGATGAGAATTTCCTTGCTGAGAAAGCTGAAGATAAAAGGTGATGGAGACCTAAACCCAGATGAACACCTGTGGGGCATCCTCATATGACAAGTGACAAGTTGACAACAAGATATGATGTTTAATATCCAAAGAAATATTATCTGCATATAGTTACAAAAGCTAGTCGATATCACGTAAGTATTTACTTACCAAATAAAGTTGTAAACCAGGGCTCTAGAGTGCGACCAATTTGGTCGCACATGCGACCTAATTTGTCAATGGTGCGACAAAAAAAAAAAAATCTGAGGTCGCACCGGTGCGACCAGCCTTTCGAAGGGAAAAGTCTGTGGTTCAACAACAGACACATTAGACCCATATCATGGTCTAAACCAAACAGAGATAGTGAAGGGCGGGACCCAGATGGCCGTGGTCTGAGCGAGGTGAGCAGGTTCGCAGTTTTCACACCAAATTTGGCTTGTTTGAAAATCCAGTCGTGGGTGTAAATTCAAGCGTGGTGGTGTGACGGTTTTTGGGCTACTTTTAAAAATGACAAGAACAAGGAGAACAACGACATGACAGGTTTGAAAATCCTGGAAAATGCTTTAATTTTAACGTTCTGTTTTCCAGGCATGGAAAGTGCTGGAATTTTGGAGAAGGCGCTTGAAAATGCATGAAATTCTAACTACTTTTACTTTACAATAAATATCAGATTAAATAAGTTCACTTAAAGAAAAAATTGCAGAGCGTAAAATAAAAAAAAGGCTTCACTCGTGCCTCCACGTATGGCTGGATATTTTTGTTGGACCTGGCAACCCTGGCCGGTGATGATAGCCGTAACTTGACAGGAGGCGGTTTTGCAGGCTCATTTTTACCAAGCATGGTGTGTGATAAAATGAGGTAACGCTAGTTTTGCATGCTAGTTACCATTAGTGGAATACATAGTGAACATAACGAAAATTATTTAGCATCAACATTACTCGGCAAAACGTACCACTGCATTTAGCCAACCTGAGTAAATCAGAGTACAGTATACAGTTACAGAGTTGTCATCAGCCAGTTTTCTCTACTACAGTAGACAAATGTACAGTACCGGTACTCTGAAAAAGTATTCTTTTCCCTTTAACGTTTCCACACGTTACACCTACAAAATGCAAAGTAGCAAGTAATTGTGAACTGAGAGGAATTTATAGATATTTTTTATTGATTATCGCTGAATTGCAGTTTTGAGATCATCGTTATCATTCATTTACCACAGCTGAAAAGTGCTGGAAAAAACTTGAAAACGGGCCTTGAAAGTGCTTGGAAAGTGCTTGAATTTTACTTTGTAAAAGGTGTATGAACCCTGTAAGGAGAGAGAGAGAGAGAGAGAACTAAGTGATGTAAAAAAGGCAGAGAGAGAGAGATATATAGACAGACAGAAGGTGAAGAGAAAACAGTCGCTAGCTAATATGCCAGGTAAACGGGGGAAATGCAGGTATTACAAGGACTGGGAAAAAGAAAAAGTTTTGATGTAATGGATTAAAAGTGTTCTTAATGACGAGAAAAGCATATTGTAAATACTGCAAATGTGAAATTAAAAAGTCAGTTCCTTTTTTTTGCTAATTATGTTATTATTAAAGGGGCTGCACGGTGGCTTAGTGGTTAGCATGTTCGCCTTTCAGCGCTGGGGTCTTGGGTTCGAGTCCCCATCTGAGCGGAGTTTCCATGTTCTCCCCATGTCTGCGTGGGTTTCCTCCGGGGACTCCGGTTTCCTCCCATAGTCCAAAAACATGGGGATCAGGTGAATTGGGTAATCTAAATTGTCCGTAGGTACGTCTGTGTATGTGTGTGTGTGTCACCCAGCGATGGATTGGCGCCCTGTCCTGGGCTTAGTTGATTAATGTAATGCCCTGCCCTGTGCCCAGTGAGGGGGTAGGGGACTAACCGCGACCCTGATAAGGAATAAGCGGGTGTGATAATGAATGAATGAATGTTATTATTAAAATGTTCTTGACTGGATATAAAACTGTTATAAAATAACCAATAAACACTAATGTTACCATATTATTAATGACTGATAATAAATCTCATAAACAAAATACTAAGTCATACACTCAGTCGTTTTGCCATTTGCTTCAAACGTGTGACAGATATTTTGGGCTAGTTTAAGCTTCTGAAGCGGGTTTTAGATGGACTTTGGGCTGGATATTTTTTGCTAGACCTGGCAACCCTGAGAGTGAATGTAGCCGCGGATGATGAGAGATGATGAAAAGAAAGATTGACAACTTTTTCGTTAAGAATTTAAGGTCTGATCCGTCCGAAAATCATAACCAGTGATTATGATAACTCCCAGGTTATGTCAAGCCACGGTCCGGAGACTGAAAATAAAAGGGGGAAAGTGTATAAATTTCGAAGACTGTGACTTGACCAGTTTCCCTGGCTAAAATACAGTAAAGCTGACAAAATATGCATTTACTGTAAAGAGTGTGGGAAGACCATGCTCAGTGAAGCACTTTTTCAGTAAGTTACCTTTCTTGTAAAATTTTGCTTCAAATAAAGAAATTTATGTTAACCAAATAGTTAATCATTTACAAGTCAATATTGCCTATATGGACAGCAATTAAAAAAAAAAGTGAACCTGTAACACTGTGGTGTTTAAATGCGATGCAGTCGAAAATTTGGGTACACCTAAATTTTGTGCTGGTGCACCAAAGAAAAAAATGGTGCACCAGTGCAACCAGGGCAAAAAGTTAGTCTACAGCCCTGTAAACAGTGTATGTAGCATAGCCGGCACAGACATAAACAAGAGAAAACGGTGAACCGGATGTTGCCGGTTGCGCGGTGCATTCTGGGATTTGTGAAGAGACCGAATGGACACAATGTGTACAACTAAAGAACTCTGCATGGATTACAGAGAACAACACTAAAATAAAAACAAAGAACAGGTGTTAGTTAAGCTGAAAAAATGGAACTGTGTCTGTGTTCCATTCAACATTTGGTGTTAAAAACTATTTTAATTTATAGCCAAAGTATCAATATGGTATGCTACACTTGGCATCAACATCAAAATTCTGACATCACCACAACCCAACTTTTGGCCATGAGGGGATATTGTCATTGACAAAGTCTCCCTGTCGTAATTTCAGCCACTACACTTCCCACTTGGCCCGGGGAGAATCACTGCTGCCATTTTTAAGGGCCGCCTTCTCTTTTGGAAGAATATCAAACCCTTATATTAGTTTGGCTTGAGGGAAAGAGTTTACAGAACACTTGGCTTAGCGTCATCTCAAAATACATTATGAAATTTCATCACAACTGCAATAAGCCGTGTTCCAACAGCATTCCAACAAATCCCCCAAAAACATATGTACATATGTATGATACATATGCAAAGATCAGGAGGGTGAAGAGAAGCAAACAAAAAAGGTCTTCTTTAACAGCTTTACATGAGCACATGAACACATATTAACACATTCAGGAAGCAGCTACTGCTGTCTCAACTCTTCCTTGGCAGTGTTTGAAACAAAGAAGGTAATCTTAACCTATTAGATGTCCATAAAGATGTAATTAGCACAGGAGGACACATCCCAAACCTTCGCTTACAACATTACACAGAGATTTAAGGTGGAATTGAAAATGACTAACTAAGCCGTTACACAGTCACTCATTTGCACCCTATTATTTTTTTATATATCTCAAATGTACCACTATTTTCAACAATATGACAAAAAAGTTAAGTTTTACGTATAAAACTGTGTACATGTTCTTTTCACTGGTAACTTTGGATAGTAAATAAAAAAGGTTATATTTGTGTTTTAGACAGTGCAACACCTGGTCACAGGTGTAGACTTTACCTGTGTAAAGTCTATAGAGCCTGTAATTATCACTACAGTGTGTGACCAGCCTATATCTATTTATTTATAGCTCTACAATTGAATTATGCATAAATATTGAAAGTGATGTGAAATTCCTCTTTAAAATAATCCTATGACTGACCAACCTGGTATCCACTAGAATAGTCATAATGAAAACATGAAGTTAAATGAACGAAACTGGCCAAACTTTAATGATGCAGATGTGATGTTTTAATTATATTTATATTAATATGTATGTACTTATGTATGTATGTTTATTTCAACCACTAAACTATTTATTTTTAGATGCTGTGTCACTATTTTTTAAATTTGTGTGAAATTATTGTGGGTCAAAATACATCTTACAACTTAAAACTAAAATGTGACTAGATCTCACAATTATTCTGAAAATAATGAGATAATATTTACAAAATGTGAAATCTCAAATTAGAGAAATGTAAAAATAAAAGCCCTGATGTGTCAAATAATGATGTAGTATGTCAAAGTACAGTTATCGTCCCAAGCTAATGAGAAAGTTTTACAATGCTGATTTATTCACTTCCTAATGAAAAGAAACCACACTCCTTAAGTGATGGTGAAGAGCTTCCTCAGGTTTCATCATATAGACCACAGTAACAGTAACACACGTGGTCAGGCTGCTAGAAAGTTACTCACACATCACTAAAGTCACTTACACCATACTGCCTTATACCATACACACAAAACCAAAGACTTTTCTCAACATGTCCATTAAGAGTAGTTCAGCAGCTGCTACAGAAGTGCTGATGAATAAGGTTTGAGTAAATAACACAAACATGCAGGATAAGGAAATTTAGGCTATTTGGCGCTAAATTTAATCTGGTCCACTATGTTTCACTAGCATGTGCTGCTGACACCTGAGACTGAACAGAACATGTTTACAACGTACTTAACGTACTGAACTTCAGGATTTAAAGCACTAAAATTAACGTTAGTGAAAGAAAACGAGCATAAACTACGTTACCGACATTTTTGTGCTTGTAGCTCGAGTTGCGATAGAAAATAGGTCTGAACTCACATGAATAACGTACACAAACAAGCACATGGCATCCAAACTGTAACGTTAAGACCATTTTTTAAAGAATAAAGAAGTTATCCTACCGGTTTAACGTCTTCTGTGGTCCTTCTGTCTGAAAACACGTGGAGCTCGAGACTCAAATATCACGAGAGGGAGGGGTGGGAGCGGGGGCGGGGGATAGTCTGATACTGTGACGACGATCACAAAAAAATATAATAGTAATAATCAAAAATATTAATTGTAAATACAGATACTGCTAGAAATTAGTATATAAACAAATTACATATTTAAAATAACATTTTAAATATTGTGTAATAAATACTTTGTGTGTGATTTTAACAGTCAAATGTTCTCTTTTTCAGTTTCAGATATATATTTAAAATAAAAAGATACACATTCAGATTTTTATGTCTGTGTAGTACCTTTTTCCACAGACTTTTGTGACCCTGCCACTTCCCTGGCCACGCCCTGCTTCCTGTATGTGTCTGTCAGGTGTTCTGTGTCTGCTTACCTGCTGTCAAGTCATCCTGTGCTGTCTGTGTACATCCACGTCATGTCTCGTTCACGCCCGCAGTCATGTGAGCTCATGTCACATTGTAAGTACCTGTGTCTGGTCTGATCACAGCCCTGTCCCATGTTATGCCATGACTAAGTGTGTTTTAAAAGCCATCCCAGTGTTTTAGTCCTTGTCTGTCACTGTATACAGGGGTGTTGTATGGGGTGAAAAGTGGGACTGAGTTACCAGCGCCCCAAGTGGGGGGAGGGCCCTTGAGGAGTCTGGAATTGAATTTTCCTTTAAATATTAAAATATTTAATAATAGGGGGCCCTGGGCACTGCTTGTCCATAGGGCCCAGAATTTGCGATTATGAATCTGCTATGAATCCTATTACAGTTAAATTACACATTAAATAATATTTAGCTATGCTGTTTACACTTTAATGATACAGAGACCAGAAAACATTCACTACTTATTTTGCCTAATCACTGGATGCAGAGCATCTGTCCAAGTGTTTGCCAAAAGCTAAACTATAAGACAACAAAATCATTACAAGTGCAAAAGAAATTCAATACTAACTACTGTGGCTTCTCACATGATATATCCCCACACTTAACCCCCCATAGTATTTTATTTAGTTACATACTGACTGATAATACCACATTGTTTTACTCACAAACAAAATGCAAACTTAACTTTAAAAAGTGCATCGTACATAATGCAGACTGCACAGCCATTTCATAACAAAGCAGAAAAACAAGTTCTCCAGAGAAACTGGTGCACTTTTTGCCCCATCTACACAATTCTGCACTTGTGTAAATAGCACTTAACTATAAGCAGCCTCAATCACAGCAGGAGAGACACAGTGTGGTCAAGCACTTAGCAAAGGCCAAGTGTCCTGGAGGGTCAAATGAAGCACCAGCACTAGGATACCAATTTGTCTGTCTCTGTGACAGCACACAATTTAGTTTCTTTTCCTTCCTTCTGAAGTGTTAGGGGGTTTAGTCCCCTCCAAAAGGATTGTAACACAGAGGCCAATCCCTTTATTTTTTCTGTAGATTGAGAACATTTGTGTTTGATATTAAAATATAAAATTGAGACAAAACATCAACATTTCAGCTTTTATTTCCAGGTATTTACATTTGGACCTGATACACAGTTCAGAAGACAGTACCTTTTGTCTGAACCCATTTTTCTTGTGAAAAATTATATTAAGACATTATACTGAAACAGATACAGAAAAAAACATGTCATGGCAACATGTATGCATTTTTAATGAACCTGTTTCCTGCTGTGCATAATCATGGTTTAATGCTTACCAATCTCTGCTTAGTCCATACAGTCCCTATATGAAAAGAAAACTGAAAAAACACCTTGTTTAAATTTCACTGTTATTGTGATGTCACAGAAGCCAAAGCATTATACACCAATCACTTCATTAAAACCACTTCAGCTCCACATACCATATAGGTGCACATTGTAGTTCTACAATTACAGACTGCTCTCCATCACTGTATACTTTATTAACCTTCTTTCACCATCTTCTTCAGTGGTCAGAACCCCCACAGGAGCACAGGGTAGATATTATTTGGGTGAAGGATCATTTTAAGCATTGTGGCACTGATGATATGGTGGCATGTTAGTGTGTGCTGCACTGCTGCACGAGGATCAGAAACAGCAGAGCTGCTGGGGTTTATAAACACTGTCCATTCACTGTCCACCTGTTAGACACACCTATTCTGTAGATATAAAGTCAGAGACAGTAGCTCATTTGTTGCTGCACAGTCTTTGTTGGTCATCTTCTACTCCTTTCTTTGTGGTGAAAGGACACCACCCATAGGACATTGTTCTCTGGATACTTTAGGATGATGGACTATTCTCAGTCCAGCAGTGACACTGAGCTGTTTAAAACTCCAGCAGCTCTCATACCAGCACAATAACACCAACTTGTCAGTGTCACTGCAGTACTGCAAATGATACCTGCTCAAAGGTCCTGATGATTGAAGAACAGGGCACAAAGGGGCTAACAAACAAACAGATGGACTACAGTCTGTAATTTAAGAACCATAAAATGCACTTATATAGTCAGTGAAGCCAATAAATGAACAATGAGTTCAAATAAAAGGAATTGGGTTTAATGAAGTTGTTGTCGGTCTGTATATATATATATACCAATTACCTGGCAACAATTTAGCTCTGCCCATTTGTGGTGGCATGATTCATTCTAGACTGCTTTTTGAATGAGGCTCAATAAGCAGAGTTCTTTTCTATAAGAAAAAAGAAATAAGTCTTAAAGGCACAGTACCAAAAAGTCTTATTAATTCTAAACTGCACAATAAGGTCATGTTAAAATGATTGTACATAAAGCCACACAAGCAGGATAATAATAGAGTGCAATAAAATGTAAGCTAATTTAAACTATGGTACACTAGTCTGGCCACACCCTTGAAATAACGTAATTCTTTTGTTTGGCATTTTTAATTTTGGCATTAATCTGGCATTTTTAAAATAGAAATAGCTGAACTTTTCTATACTTTAGTTTTTTGGTATAAGGACTGGTTTAACACAGAGTGTGAAGATGATGTATGCACACACCACCAGACTGCTTCATTTCCCCTGTTTCCACCTACACCCTGTCTAGTCTAAAAATGGCCTGCTGTGGTTTGGGAGAGAGTCTGGAAGCTGTCCTTGTAAATATCACACAAACACAGAAACAGAGAAACACGAAGGGGGTGAAAAATAAGTGAGCCCTGAATCTGGGTAAGGTAAATATATAAATATATACTGTATAGTTATATGAACTGATGCAAATACAAACCGGATTCCAAAATAGTTGGGACACTAAACAAATTGTGAATAAAAACTTTGAAAGCATTGTCAGTGAACACAATCTACCATGCCATCCACCGTTGCCAGCGGAAACTCTACAGTGCAAAGAGAAAGCTATTTCTAAGCAAGCTCCACAAGCTCAGACATTTGCACTGGGCCAGGGGTCTTTTCAAATGGAGTGTGGCAAAATGGAAGACT
>BRDA01053405.1:0-20355 GCA_036984385.1 Crenuchus spilurus | reverse complement strand
TTTGAATCTGGTCCAGTTCTGGTCCAAGTAGCATACAGGACACTGCATGATGCTATTAGCTGCTGCAGCTGCTATGTAAACGAAACATTTACAGCATGTTTCTGTTATTTAGCACATATTTCATAGAAGTAGAAAGTAAAGGCAGAGAAACAGACATCACACAGCCAAGACGGCAAATATTTACCTCTGTTACAAACCCTTTAGCTAACAATAATAAAGCAAACAAGCCCCCTTAACAATTTGACCTCTTCATACACACACACACTTCTCAGACATCTCTCCATGCTTCACAAAGTCTTATTAGGAAGTGAGCCAACTCATCTATTTTAGAGAAGGGAGGAAGGAAGGGGGATTAGAGAAGGAGCACATGCCATCCATAAAAAAACAGAGGATGCAGATGACAAAGGCGTAAATGAACTTAATGAATGCTTTGCAGTCAAACCAGATAAAAATAAATTGGGCAAGTGAGGAAACTAAAATAATGAAGAAAAGAGATCGAAAGTGTAAGCACAATAGAAAACGACATGGAAGACTGATGGCCTGAATAAGGACTGTGTACAGTCAGGTACTGTGTGTGAGTGTGTGTGTGTGAGTGTGTGAGAGTGAGTGACTGAGTGACTGTGTGAGTGTGTGTGTCCTTGAAATTCTCGTATTTATTTCTTGTGGGGACTAAAATTCATAATGATAATACTGCATGTCAGATCTGTAAAAGTGGGGACATTTTTGCTGGTCCTCACATTTTCATTACAAGCTTGCTTTTGGAAAAATTTTAAATGCAGAAGCATTAACCTTTGGTTGCTAAAGTTAAGTTTATGTTTATTTTTACTTAGTATTACACAAGAGTATAGAATGTCCTCACTAGTATAGTATTACCACATTGTGTTTGTGTGTATGTACCACGTTTATGCCACGTTGTGGGGACCAGAACCTGTTTAAACACTCAGGTTTGAAGGTGAAGACATGTTTTGAGGTTAAGATTAGGGTTTTAAGGTTTGAGTAAGTCTATGTAATGTCCCCACAATTCACAGAAACAAAAGTGTGCGTGTGTGTGTGTGTGTGGTCTGGTGCAAGAGAGAGCGAGAGCTAACAAGATAAATGCACAGCTTTGAGGCAGTGGATTAAAAGCAGCCTGCTCTGGGATAATCTAATAGGCCTTTTAAAATCATGATGACCACTGCAATTTCCTTTTACATGCCAGTAAAAGCACCGAAAACAGTTCATACAACAATAAATTTCATTTCTACTGTGTCGTCAGGCAAGATTTATTAGCATTAGCATTACTATAAACATTACTGTTGACTTGTGTTGTCAAGGAAACTGGGTGGATCCAGACATGATGGGAGAAAAATCTAATTACGACAGATGAATACTAATTGCCAACTTACATGCTTAAGTGGATTGCTTTATTTTGATTTCAAGTAGTGTTGTTGTCTGAAGGGCAAGTCCGTATTTCTCTCAGTCTTGGCTTATATTAAGTGGCGTCAAGTCAATTTCGACTCCTGGCGACCACATAGGGTGTTTCTCCAGAACATTCTGCCATCTGTTTGGATTTTCAGGTTTGCTAAAAGGCTCATTCGTGATTCCTCTGATTGTATCCATCCATCTAATTACTGGTTACCTTCTTTCTCTTTTACCTTGAACTGATTCTTCTCATGTTTCCAAAATAAGAGATGTTCAGTTTGGTATTCTGAGCTTCTAGTGACAGACGAGCTTTGATTTGGACAAGAATCCTTCCTTGTATGAAATTCTTGCAAAAGTCATCACAGGATCGCGTGACTGAATCCCGGTCATGCTGCTTTCCATCGACAGCCAGGGCCTGAGAGAGCAAAATTGGCAGTGCTCTCTCTACGTGGGTAGATGGCGCTCTCTCCCCATCACTACTAAGTAATGTCCATTGACTCAGGTGTCAGCTGATGTATCAGAGCTGGGGATGCTGCGCTTTCCTCCGAGTGCGTTGGCTGTCCATCAACAATACAGTGGTAACCCTACTTACAAGTTTAATCCGTGCAGGAGCCGAGCTCGTTAGCTGGTTTGCTCATTAGCTGGATGCATTTTCCCCATAAGAATACATGTAAAACTGATTAATCCGTGTCAGCCGGCCAATATACAGTATACTTTAATATGCTAAATAATGTGTTTATATGGGTTTTTTAAAAAATAAACGAGACGACGACAGCGCTCGTGTAGGCTGGCGGCTAAGGAGGACAGGAGGACAGGCGTACGTGTATGGCATGGTTACACTTATCATATGAAAAGTAAAAGTAAAATGTATCTAACTTTCTTGTTCACTACCTTTTGCCTTCTTTGTGTCACTTTCACTAGCACTTTCACTGGACAGAGGTCAAAGGTAATGACTGACCTCTTCTTCTACGTTAGCATCTAGGGGATGCTACGACCACCGCGCCCCTAGCGGTTGGCATATTTGAACTAATTTACGCTACTCGTTACTTGGAATTTTACTCGTTACCTGGAACAAAAATATTCTGAGATCTCGACCCGTTACCTGGAATACTCATTAGTAGGAATGCTCATAAGTAGGGTTACCACTGTACAGTAACAGTACAGTACAGACAACAGTTTGAAAAGAGGCGGAGCTTGACTTCACATGCATTAGAAGAGGACTGTGCTAGTCTTCACTCTCCTAGAGTCAGAGACATTGTACATGATTGGGAGGCCTAGTGAATGGATGGTTTGATTGTATACCACTACATTGGTGGGGGATTGGGTTAAAATAAAAAAGAAGAGTCTTCAATATTCTTCCCATGTTCTTGAGGACATTTCATAATTCTGAGTTGTCAACAGTGTTGAAGGCTTTGCTGTAGTCACTGAAACACATGTTCATTTCCTTTGTGAAGTTCTTAGCCTTTTCCATAATGCAGTACACATCTGTGCTGATACCTCTTGTTCCTCTGCTTTTCCTGAATCCTGCTCGCACATCTGGATCGACGTACGGCTCTAGTGCTGAATGATCTTTAGAATTCAGCACCAAACTGTAACGGTGCTGGTGAATCTGTGTTTTGTTAACTGGTGAGAAAATGCACAATTCTAATTGTCAAACCAGTGTCCAATATTAAACTAACTTTACTGTAGTCAAGCTACACTCTGGTTCACGTCTACAGCCGGGAACTAGAAAAAGGCAACAGTGTAATTAAAAGCATTGTTCAGTATAAATGATTCTGTCTTTTTTGCTTATTTGGCCGAACAACAAAAGTGTTGTTTTAGCCAAATAATTTTAGATGCCAAATATTTGGTGCATCACTAGTGTTGAAATCTTACTATGCAAATAGTGGGAAGCTGGATGGAATGGTATAACAAATACTACCAAATTCAGGACCTTGGACAGTACCAGCTGAGGATTATTGGTTCCTAGAACTTCCAACAATATCCAAAATCCAGGACCTCATCTAGTGTTGTTTGGTACCAGGAACGTCTCTACCTTAGGGGCAGGTGGGGCCAGTCGCACCAGTATCAATCATTTTGTTTACATTTATTTTATTTAAATATTATTTTCTAACACTGTTGTGTATTTGACTTAGGAAAATGGCAGTAATTCCCAATACATTAAAAATATTTGTACGTGTTGCGTAAGGTCAGTATTTTCAGCAGTCTTCATTTGGTTAGTGAGTATGGGGCCGGCCCATCAGCATCTTTTTAAGCAAGTGAGCAGTAGAAAACACTGCACATGTGCAAGACGCTTGCAATAATGAACTGCGACGCATGTAAATGCTGGCCCCATGCTGGGAGCAGCCAATTCAAAATGAAAGATTTGCATACGGGAGCTTATGTGAATATCGTTTACAGTATCAGCGTTGATACACAGCTTGTCACCCAAAAACTTCACAGTAACTGACAGCCGCTGCTAGCGAAGCAATATAATGAATCATGTCAAACAATTCAATCAAAGTTAACAGATACACAGACAGTCATCTTACCTCAGTAAAAGCTTTATTTCCTTTATTCATGACTGGAATGGATTGTATTTAAGTTCCTTTGGTCACAATAACCAACGTAAGGGCAATGGAATACCACAAGTAAGTAAGTCTCCTGAGAGGGGATGCATCTCATGGCGGGGGTACCAAATTCAGCACAACACCAGATTATGCTTTTTGGAATTTTGTTGCTGAGGTGCATTTGTGGATAAATTAATTGAGCAAGTAGGTTTGTGTGTAGTTTCACTGACGAGTGGGATGCTGCCCACAGAATTTTTGTGCCCCACCTGGCTTTCTATTCTAGAGACGCCACTGGTTGGTACAAAACAAATCGTTTTTGGCGCAACAGACAAAGGATGTGCATATACTTTCAAGCCTCAAGGAAGACAAATGTGATGCCTTTTCAGAAGAAAATTGTAATTTAATGAAGCCATTTCTTCAAGTGTTCCCTCAACCATGCAGTTCTTTCACGGAAACAATAAATAGATTTGTTCATGTGAGTTAAGGGTACGCTTAATGGAGATGGCAAAGCATGATGAATTATTGCACATAGAACACTGCTAGCTTAACAAAACAGAACTGACTGGTTAAGAGCAGTCAGGACTGTCTCACTCTCCTGCTTGCATCAGGGCCTGGTTCTGAGTGTAGGCTGTTACACAGGACTGGCCTTTCTTGCAATGGAGTCTGGATTAGGTACGATTACACTGGCAAATTAAGTGGAGAGAGGCTTTGCATATCAGATAACAATCAAAAGCATAACATTTAGCATTTCTCATTCACGCTTTGCTACTGAGACTGATCAAATAGCTATCTGATTGTAAAAATGCCAAGCGTAAGTGCAACCAAGACACCTAGAGATGGGCTGCATGTGAGATGGGTTATCCAATTGCATAGACACTTTTAGGAAATGGCTTGAGATGCATTGCGGATGCCCTAGAGATGCAAGTGACACTGCAATCTTACTCGCTTTCACTTATACTTCTATAGCACTATTCTACACACCTAAAGACAGACATTAGAGTCACCTCAACAACCATCAATGTGCAGCATCCAGCTGGATGACGTGATGGCAGTGTCTGCGCCAAAACACTCATTAATTATTTGGCAGAAAGTTGAGGAAATTCAACATTATATATACAGTGGTACCCCTTCTTACAAGCATCCCCACTAACGAGTATTCCAGGTAACGGGTCGAGATCTCGGAATATTTTTGTTCCAGGTAACGAGTAAAATTTCCAAGTAACGAGTAGCATAAATTAGTTCAAGTATGCCAACCGCTAGGGGCGCGGCGGTCGTAGCATCCCCTAGATGCTAGCGTAGAAGAAGAGGTCAGTCATTACCTTTGACCGCTGTCCAGTGAAAGTGAAAGTGCTAGTGAAAGTGACACAAAGAAAGCAAAAGGTAGTGAACAAGAAAGTTAGATACATTTTACTTTTACTTTTCATATGATAAGTGTAACCATGCCATACACGTACGCCCGTCCTCCTGTCCTCCTTAGCCGCCAGCCTACACGAGCGCCGTCATCGTCTCGTTTATATTTTTTAAAAACCCATATAAACACATTATTTAGCATATTAAAGTATACTGTATATTGGCCGGCTGACACGGATTAATCAGTTTTACATGTATTCTTATGGGGAAAATGCATCCAGCTAACAAGCAAACCAGCTAACGAGCTCAGCTCCTGCACAGATTAAACTCGTAAGCAGGGTTACCACTGTAGTCTATTGATCCCTAGTGCGCTAATGGTCAAACAGTAGGGGGCACTACTACAGGACAGATGATTAGACCACTAACGTTACGCTACAAGTCACATAAACTTAAAAAAAGTTAATTAACTAAAACTGTGGCCTTGTAGAAAGACACCCGCTGTCCTTACCCCTTTAACATTCTGCTCAACCATTTGGTAGAGCACATTTGAGTCACTATATCTTCTTGAAGAAAGTGTACAACTTAATACAATGTGATTGTGTCATCTCTACCAATCGGTAGAGGCATGTTAGGCTAAAAAAACAACAACATCTACTAGAGGTCAGAAATGCAACATTTTCTTTGTTGCTTTGTAGCCACCACAAGTAATCAAATCACAGATGAGTGTTTAAAAACGGAACAAAATTAAAATATAAAAATTTAAATTACATGTTTGTAGTTTCAGATTTTACAATAAAGTGCATCTCGTGTTTAAATTGGACATTTAAAAAACTATGGGGTCTTTTTCTTTCTTGCTGAGGATGTTCAAGGGTTAAATGTGTTTCTCAAGATGGGAACTTCAAGGAAAGGGAAAATTAGCCTGGACACCCCTACGAGGCCACTTCAGTATGATTACAGTATTCAGCTCGTTTGATTTATGAAACGAAACAGACCACAGGTCCTGACTCTCTACATACTGTAAGCACTAATGACTGGAGTTAATTCCACACTTTCGTTCTAATGAAACACGGAACTGCTTAGAATAAAAATCAAGTCAGGAGATTCTGGAAGAGAAGTCTTACAACACGATGCAAATCACATTTCTGTATGTCTAACAGAGGCACATTTATGAGGATCAATGTTATTCAGATAAGAGAATGGCAGTGTAAATGACACCTGGCATTAGGCACAGTGCCAATAGGTTCCTGTTCATCTGCTCCAGAGGATAAACACAAACATTCTGGCACCATGCCCAATGCCAGGCGTGGGCTAGATGGGTATAAAGTCCTTCAGCATTGAGCTGTGGAGCAGAGCTGTGTTCTCTGCTCCATTCAATGCTTTTGGGATGAGACGAGGAGTTGGGAATGAGGTGAAGTGGTGATCTTTCAACATCCTGACAATCAAATCGTCACAGCAACATTCCACAGTCTACTGGAAATGTCCCAATACTTTTAGCTTTATATTGTATACATGTTATCTTACACTGGCACTAAGGTGACATCTAAGGTACACAGAGATGAGGGTTCTGTGTCATTATTGTGGAAACAGAACCACAATCATTAGGCTTTCCTCCATCAGAGGACCTGCTCCACACTCGGCACCATTTGAGCCGACTGCTCTTAACATCCTGAGGGTATTTGAGACTCTCTGATGTAGTCTGACATGCCCTGATTTTTTACAATTTACACACATCTAAAATTATTTTTCCCCAAAGTGTTACACAGGCTTTAGTTCAGCACAAACTCAGCAACAACAGAGTCAGAACAGTAAGAGTGTCATAAATCTATATTCTGATTAAATCTGCTCTAAACTTAGACTTTCCAAAAACCTGTTTTCAGATGTGCTGATACATTGTGAAAAAACACTGTAAACATTTCGAGCCAAGACTTTTGAGCTCAGAACTGAATAAACAGAGGTGTTGGCTGCACACTGCTCATTACAGTTTTTAGACATTGTAGGTGGTTTTATTTCTAAAGCTTAACTAATGTGACTTGATGTGTTTTACTCATTCAGTGGTTCCTAGATTGAATATTTATGAGATAGGTGTGAACACTCAGATGAGAGCTCTTTGTACAGGTCCACATTCCATAATCGCTATTTGACCAATAGAATGTCCATAATTACCATGTCATTATCATATGAATCACTTAATCTGGCGGAAAAAAATGTGCAGCTGTCTGTCTCGCTCTAAAAAATTGTCTGGTTATTTAAGCTCCTCTCACAAATATCTTAAAATATTTTAATTCAATATAATATAATATAATATAATAATAATATATATATAATATATATAATATTATATAATATTATATAACAATATTATATATAATATAATAACATAATATTCTATATATATTTGAAAACTAGACCCTTTAAGGTGTCTGGGGTATGTTTTGTTTTGTTTCTAGGATAAAATATTGCAGTCATATAAATGTTTACAGAATTTCATTAATATGCCGCCGGCGGGAGAGCCGACTCCAGAGGATTAAATAGTGATCTGTTGTTCTGCCTGATATTAGTGACCTGTGGAGGGAAAAAAATGGCAGAACATTTCCTGGCAGGACGTTGAGGGGGGCTTTCTGGGGATCAGGCAGACGGCACGTAGCAGGAGCTTCCGCACCCCCACCGGCCCTGCTGAGCGCGAGCAGTCATCACCATGGTGATGGTGACACACATCTCGCTCTGTTCCAAAACCAGCTAGTGCTTTTTTTTTTTTTAGTATTTCAACATCTTCAGTTTACATCATTCTGCAAGAAACAGACTGCAGGGAACGGTAAACGCAGAAGAAATGCTCACATGGCCTCCATTCCAACTACAAAACAGACAGAAAATCATTACTGCTTCCTTGCACAGTGGTCACAACCTGTTTCACCTCCTCCCCTCCGGCAGGCGCTACAGATCCCTGTATACTGACACTACAAGACACAGGAGCAGTTTCTACCTTCAGGCCATCAGCCTCATAAAGAGCTAACAACAGATAGCATTCTGATGACATCACAGATTTGCCATGTTGGTAAGCAAGTTCACGTTTGTTTGGAGGGTTTATTATGAGATCATATTGAATACGAATCATTTTATTTCAATGTTTTTTGCCATATGTGGCCTACTTTTTATTTTACATTTCCCAATAATAATAATAATAATAATAATAATAATAATAATTTATTATTGTCATTATTATTATTATTATTATAATTATTATTATTATTATAATGATAATGATAATGACAATAATAATAATAATAATAATAATAATAATAATAATAATTATTATTATTATTATTATTAGTTTACCTTTTTGGGTTAAACGATGAACATAAAGTAACTTTTCAATTTTTTTTTTACTTTTTTAATCAAGTCACATGATGCACATCAAGGCTTCCCCAACGTTGCATATCACATTACTACTGCCCCAAAAAATAAATGTAATTTTAGGAAGATTTTTAGTTTTCTGAATAATGCAGAGAGCTCAGGAGATGTGCATGATTTTATGATGACTGCACTAATAGTAATGCTCCAAAATAGCTTTGAATTCTCTTTTCATGATCTTACACTGAAAGTAAATAAAGATTTGGCTCTCCTGTAAGGTTACCAGTTTGGAGATGCTTTTTGCTTTGCACAGTGACGATATAAATCACAATTTAGAAACATAATCACAACACGGTCCATACCCTGAAGCCCTACTTCAGAGCCAAGTCTGGAGGAGATGAGAACCCAAGAAACCCACCTATGAGGCCTCCACACACTGAAAGGGTCTTTATTTCACATTGAGAGGGGCTTCCATGACAGCATTGTGTTGGTTTAATCTGACACTGATGCATTTCTTTCCATTCTGAACGGGGCTTTCTCTAGTTTTTATCATGCTTTGGCAGCTTTATGAGGAACAATAGCCACGTACACTTGGAGATACAGAAGGGGACCCAGACACACAGTAGACCTGGCAGCCTCAAGCTTCATCCAGGCAAAGCAGCACTGAGGCAGTGAGGCAGAAATATGACCACCTGGCTTCAATCACAGCTGTCTGTCACTTCAGAGCAGCACTGCAGTGTCTAGTACTAATATTACTTACCATGCAGTGCCCCCTGCTGGTTAATATTAGACATTAAACTATTCGCCTGTTACCACTACAATGCAGCTGAAAGGGTGAAAACACTCCTGATATATAAAGAGCTTTTCAGGTTTAAATGAATGGGCTCCCATTTGCTTTGGAGTTCAGACTTCATACATCAAACCACATATTGAACAGAGGAGTATTTGCTGGATATAAATCAATATTTTGTCTGTGCTACTTTCTATGAGAGGATAATTTTATTTTCTGTACATCCACTGACTGTATAGTTTAGCTTTTATAGGCTACAGAAAGCAAAAAATAAAAAAATAAAAAATAAAATTAAAAAAAAATTTGAAAATGGACCAATCAAAATTAGAATATCGCGAAAAAAGTTAATAGTCTATAATTTAATTAAAAAATGTAACCGTCATACTATATATTCATTACACATAAAATGACATTTCAAGTTACTATTGATCAGTATGACTTCTCATGAACATGCAAATCATTATTAGAATTATTCGAATCTAGAGGGTGAGGCACTGAATATTTGGCAACCGAAATCATTCGCCTGAAAATAGCAATCCTGCTTTTTCTCACCTTTTGCTTTTTCTTTAGTCAACAACCTTTATTAACTACACTTGTTATGACGAAGTGAGAATACAGCCGCTTAGCTTTGTGTTTGTGCTCCCTGCTGCAGTGTTAGGGATCGTCTCACAATTAGCAGAAGAAATGTGAAGTGTTTCAGTGTCTGTAGCCAAAACACTCACATTAAACACACAAAACATCCATGTGACTTACATCATTCATTTTAGACATTTTCATCATTTTATTAAATATTAGTAATAATGTAACACGCATGCATCTTCATACATATTCATATATTATTGTCTTTGTTTTATATACAAATATAACAGAATAATCCGTTAAACTCATGTTATTAAACCTAATGATGTCAAACCAGCTTATTAACATACAGACATTCATTCCTGACTCACTACAAGGCTTATTTTGGTAGTTTAGTTACTAATTTTGTAATCATTTATGTAAATAAGAAAATGTTCAGCCAAATGTTTCATTTTGTTTGTTTTTGGTTATCAAATGTAATGAATATAAAATATATTAGTTTACCTTTTTGATGACATTGACCACCACAATACCATACTTGGCCACCATGCCAGACCTAACAAACACCTCTAATGTGTGCAGGTAGTTCTGTTGTTGTGCTGTTTGGTTATCAGTAGCTGCTTTACTGCAGTGAGTGAGTCAATGAGACCAGCATGGAGGAAAAGAGACTGTTGAATCAGTAGATAAGAGGCTTCTCCACAACAGTTAACACAGGTTATAAGACATTAGACAGTAATGAGCAGTGGAGTCCAGACGTCCACTATATTTCCAAGAAACTGAGACTAAAAGGAATCATGAGACGCTGCAGTGACATGTTCCTCTATACTTAGACACACTGACCGCTGTTTCCTGCACAGCATGAAGGACAGCTCACTAGACTCTGGTATTGACATTCTCTGCAATGTGATCCTGGCGATACTAAAGACAGAATATATGGTTACACCATCAAAGAAGGAGCTCTGTTTTCACTTGCCAAAGCCATGGCATGAGATTTTGGTTGGCAAAAGGGAGCCAAAATAATAATGTAACCTCACAGAATGCAGTTAAGAAATAAGACAACAGATAAAGGCAAATAACATCCTGAATCAACGATCCAAGTCAATATCAATGAATTATTAGATGGTAAGAGACTCAATCCTCAGAGTTGACCTGTTGAATTTGGGAGAAATGGGCAGATTTGAACCAATCAATCAATCAAACAATCAATCAATCAATCAAATACACAAAGGCTCCTTTTCAATGCAGCTGAGTAGTCACAACTTAAAAACTGGGATTGTCAATCAGCTAAACGAGAGAGAACTTCGTAAACAAACAGACAATACAATCAAACAAGATAAATCTAAAAAGAAATAACAATTAGGATTAAGCTGAGAAGGGGAAAAGATCCCCTGTTCCCAATGATGGGAAGGACTATAAGCATGTTAGCATAGAGGTCATAATGTTTTGGCTCAAAGCGGTACAAGTCACAATGATGCTGTTCATGACAGTCCTTGACTACTGTTGTTCACACCATTTCAGGAGACTCCAGCTAGCTAGCAAACAAGCTTATTTCATCAAATGGTGAGTCCTCACCAAAGGCCTTATTCACAACCATGCCATCTTTCCAGCATCTCTATCAGCCCATCAACAATCACCACTGGAGTCCCTAACAGGCTGCAGATGTACATCTACAGCGCTCTCCATAAATATTGGCACCCCTGGTTAAGAAGTGTTCTTCAGCTTCTAATAAAAAAAAAAAAAATAATAATAAAGGACAACATTCCAAATAAAGAGAAAAATCTAAGCCTTAATTTAAGAGCCTTTATTTGGTGTGAAAAAAAATCACACATTAAGAAATAAATCTTTTGAATAAAATCATGTGCGCCACAGTTATTGGCACCCCTGGTTTTAGTACTTTGTACAACCTCCTTTTGTCAACAAGACATCACTTAATCTTCTCCTATAACTCTTCACAAGATGGGAGAATACAGAAAGAGGCATCTTCAACCATTCCTCTTTACACAACCTCTCTAAATCATCCAGAGTCCTGGGTCTTCTCCTATACACTCTCCTCTTCAGCTCACCTCACAGGTTTTCTATTGGGTTGAGGTCTGGGGACTGAGATGGCCATGAGAGGAGCTTGATTTTGTGCCTTGTGAAGCATTTTTGAGTAGATTTGGCCACATGTTTAAGGTCATTATCTTGCTGAAAGACCCAGTGATGACCCATCTTCAGCTTTCGGGCAGAGGCCACCAGATTCTTATTCAAAATGTCCTGATACTTCACAGAGTTCATGATCCCATGTATCCTTACAAGGTTCCCAGGTCCTGTGGAGTAGAAACAGGCCCACAGCATCACCAATCCTCCCCCATACTTAACAGTGGGCATGAGGTGTTTTTCTGCGTACTCATCCTTAGTGTTACACTTACAGTGTTTGTTACCAAAAAGCTCTAATTTGGTCTCGTCTGACCAAATCACACAGTCCCAGTTAAAATCCCAGTACTGCTTGGCAAACTCCACCCGTTTACACTTATGAGTATAACTCAGAAAAGGCTTTATCCATGCATGCCTCCCAAACAGCTTGTTGGCATGTAGATAGTGCCTGATGGTGGTTGGGGGACCTCGTAACCCCAAGATGCTACCATTTGTTTAAATTCTCTTACAGTAAGCTTTGGAGAACTTTTTACTTCTCTTACCATCCTTCTCACTGTGCGTGGTGGCAAGATACACTTGCGTCCCCTTCCAGGCTTGTTTGTCACAGTTCCAGATGTTTTGAACATTTTGATGATTGCTCTGACTGTAGATAAGGGCATCTGCAGGTGAGTGGCTATTTTCTTGTAGCCATTGCCTGATTTATGAAGGTCAACACACATCTGTCTTACTTGAATAGTGTCTTCTCTTGTCTTTCCCATGTTTAAGAGTGAGTAAGAGAAACAGGCCTTTGTGTGATGCCATATTTATACCCCAGGGAAACAGGAAGTGATGAATTACTAATTAAAGGTTCCTAGATACTTTGATCCACTTTATAAACTACAGCAGAAATGACAAAAATGGTTCAGATACATTTATTTCTAAGAAATTGTTAAGGCTGCCAATAATTGTGGAACAGGTCATTTTATGGTAAATAATTATTTCTTAGTCAGGATTTTTTCTTTCTTTATTTATTTTTTACTTGAGTTTAAGGTTGCTTTTTACTAAACTTTTTCAGAGTGAGATTATTCTTCTGCAATAAAAAAAAATATTTATTTTAAGGCTTTTAACACATTTTAACTAGAGGTGCCAATAATTATGGAGGGTGCTGTACATGCACCCTGAATTCAAATATCCCCATCACACTCCTCCTCACCCACATTTGCACCCCCTTCTGTAATCGTGCTTCTTCATCCAGTGTTAGCTCTGCCCCACTGACGTTATACATAGCCCTTATATAAAGGATTGATGGTGCGGCCAGCGGGTATTAAACATGCTGCTGAGTTTTCTGGAAATGGGCCGGAATTGATGAGATGGCACAGCAGACACAGGAGAAGCAGGTCAGCCGTGGGTGCTGCAATCACCATTTGGCTGATACAAATATGACTCAGACACATCCACACTCTGTTCTAGGAACAGGGAATTATTTCACTGCTGATATGATGGAGGATCACAGTGTTCAGCAGCCTCTCACCAATAATACTGAGTAATATTCAAATATGATAAACATTAATGATGTCATCATGTGAAAAGTGCCTTTTCCAGGAGACTCAGGGTTCAGTAATCATACATATTGATGATCAATTTCAATGTCTTTACAGACAAATTGGCTGATACCAATTATTTTTGCCAAATTTTTATTAGACTAGAGTGGCTTAGAGGACTAAGACTAAGTTCAAAAAATTGGCCAAAAATTGGTGAGTAAGATGGCACTCTCTTCTCTTTACTACTAAGTAATGTCAGCTGGCTCAGGCGTCTGCCAGGCAATCCATCAGAACTGTGGACCCTGCCCTTTCCTCTGAGCCCGTTGGCTGCCCAGTGGTGATGTATGGGCATCAGTTTGAAAAGAGGCGGAGCTTGACTTCACATACGTCAGAGGAGGCCTGTGTTAGTCTGCACCCTCCTAGAGTCAGGTACATTACAAGTGATATGGAGAGTCCCAAAAATGGGTGGGGTCAATTGGCTACCAAACATATTGGGGAAAAAATTGGGGAAAAATTCTTTTTTTTTTCTTTTTTTTTTTTTTTTTTAGACTGATACTGTCAGCTCCATGAACACACTCACCTATGTCCAGCACTTTCTATCAGCCAAAGTTTCCATAAAAATAAGAAAACTCACTCTTTAAAAGTCTTACATGAAAAAAATTTGTTATTTATCTAAATAACAATAATATTAATAATAATGGATTGATATTATGCTCAGACAAAATAAAAATAATTATTGCCAGTCAAGGATTTTGAAACAAGATCTGCTGATTAACCACAGAATACAACACTGACCAGTAGACCGCATGTGTGACCCGTGATATCCACAATGATGCTAATTTCTGACCACCTGTATACGATGGTGGTCTTGAAGACATATGAGAACTATAACCAGAGAGTAAGTGCTTACTTGGTTATTAAGTAAGTAAAAGTGTCCTCATTTTGAGAAAAAACCAAACAAACAAATCTGAACATCATGAAGCACCAACTTGGCATAAACAAGGGATTCAGAGCAGAAGATGCTGTCTAGACTGTCCATTTTTGTGCTTTTATTGTCCCACATAGTTGGAAGCAACACACTCTCAGAGAGCACTATTTACAGTCAGAATCAAGACACTTGATACCTCAGCAACCCCATTCTGCCAACACTGCTGCTTCTGGCACACTTGGATGCAGTCCAGGTTCATAGGATGTGCTGAAGGTCTCAGTATAAAAAAAGAGACAGGGAGGAGAGCCATTCCCCAGTGAACATTAACTCAAAGGAGAGACAGCTCTGAGATCTGAGAAACAATGATCTCAACATAGTCTGTCTCTACTCAAGCCTCTGATCTGTGGATACATTGAATCCTTCAACAAACCAAACAGCATCTCATTAAATAAACTGATTTAACGTGCACTGGGGTTGAGGGTGAAGCAGGAGGAGTCAGGATGTAGAGGTGGAACCCCAGTGAACAAGTTTATTATATATTTAACAACACACATGGCTACGGAACTAAATAAACACTATGAAGACTAACGTTAACAGTGGACTAGCAGTCACTGCCTACACAAACATCCAGGAACAATTAATGACTGACAAAGGACTCAGAAACATGAGGAAGCTTAAAAAACAAACGTAATCAAAGGGAGAATGAACAAGCAGGGCTGTGATCAGAGAAGACAGGTGCTGAATGTTATCCTGACAGGACGACGTGACGAGGATGAAAAACAAACAGCCCAAACTTGAAAAGACATGTGGACAGATAGCACAGGGCAAAACACATGACAAACAGGGAACGAACGATGCAGGGTCAGGGTTGTGACAGCTGACATTAAAATTACAACAAGCAAAAATACATGAGATATTATAGCTCAGTCTGGCTTTCAGAATACACAGATGGGGTCTACCATGGGCCAAAACAATTGCTTCTACACTGTCTAGCATGGATGAGATGCTGGATGCATGTTTGTGGAATGTTATGCCATGTTTTGTTGGTCGCCAAAGTTGGGGCTCAATGCTCCTTAAGTGGTGGAGTACTGTCCAGAAGGAATATGACACCAGGTGAACTCTGAAGGTACCACCTCAGGTTACAAACACCTTGCTAGATGCTCCAAGTTCTGGGAATGTTGGT
The DNA here is from genome assembly GCA_036984385.1 of Crenuchus spilurus. Lineage (NCBI taxonomy): Eukaryota > Metazoa > Chordata > Actinopteri > Characiformes > Crenuchidae > Crenuchus > Crenuchus spilurus. The sequence goes on along the minus strand of BRDA01053405.1, from coordinate 4,574 downwards.
AATGTGTAGGTAAAGTGTCGTGGGTAACAACACTGCATCTCACATGGTAGACTGGGGTTCAATCCATATCTTGGGTAAGCACACCACACTATATCAGTAAAGACCTCTGCATGCAAAACGAAGTTCGTGAGCATTGCACGAAGCTGAATGTGCTTTTGCAAGCTTTCAAGCTGGCATACTTTCAGCAGCTTTGTTTTGCCTGTCGCGTACACTCCGCAACTGCAGGTGGCACTGTGACATTTGTGAAGTTAAGTTTCATGACTACTGAAAACTGTTAATCTTTTGCGCTCTGGCTAGAGCACAGAACCAGCTCTGGAATGGCGATGGGTATGAATGTTTTAAAACAGAAGAAGAAGAAAGACTTCCAAAAAGGATGCATGCTCTTCAAATCGTCCATGTTGGTTTTAATGGTACGCCTCTTTTTTAACGACCTATCACAGGCGTTGTTGGGTGGTGTCTTCGGCTGTGGAGTTCACCCAGCTTCTACGAGCACAACATGGCGAATGAAGCCCCTGCACAATGTTCGCGGTTGTTCATTTTAGCCCCTGCACAATGTTCGCGGTTTTCATTTTCTCCACAATTATGTCACAATGTTCGCCAAAACCATGCGAACGTCGTTTCCACAAGAAGTATGCGGAGGCATTAAGAGGCCTTGGGCTACACTACCAACACCTCCAATATTAACTGTAAGGATTGAATGGTAGTTGACCGCCATCTGCCCCCAAACTAGCAACCTGGTAGGCGTTGCAAAATGCCTCCATCAGCTTTTTTCTGCGATGCCTTCATACAACAAAAACCTACAATGTTAAATACACTTCAGTTCAATGAAAACTCTTATTTTTTAGCAATTTAGGTGCCAGACATTCTGATCTACCAATGGACTGTGTACTTATCTATAGTCTGTTTCCATCAAGGTGACAAACGGCCACCACTTGGTTTGTTACACTGTGACTGCACTACATTCAAAATCTTTACGCTTATAGTGGACTCGGCCAGTTTGCCCTACATGCTCACAGACGCCTGACCCCTGAGACTCACGTCTAGCCATGCAAGACTAATCCCTCCATCCGTAATCCTAACAGTGGAAGAAGAAAATGCATGGAAGAGAGGAGTGAAGGCACTACAGTGGGGACTTCTGTGCACGGCAGATTTTAGTCATCACAGATTAGCTTTGGATCACGGTAATAAAGACCACAGATGACATCAACAAAGTTAAATGCATCAACTCTGTAAGCTAAAAGGGAAGAGCATTTTAAAAAGGTGTGCAGCTTTGAAAAATGAGTCACTCCTACTGGTAGCGTGCTCAGTGGTCAGGGAAATTACAGCACAATAACAAGGGAGGCACAACACATCAGAGCCTGACAGTGTTTGTAGATAAATGGAATAACACAAATGTTATTAGTGACCAAATATTGCAATTACAGGTGATAATTACACACAGTACCTTTATAACACCATTACTATGCAAATGGGACACCAAGGCTGAATACGCAGATAAACATACAATGGCATGTAAATGTTTGGGCACCACAGTCAACATTTCTCTTAGTCTGAAACATTAAAGCATCTCCAAAAGGCAAAAAGTTAAAGAGGAAACACTTACTTACTTGCACCCAATTTTAAAGTAAAAAATGGAAAGCAAACATTTGGGCACTTCAAGAATAATCTCAGGCCTTAATTGGTTAGTACTATGGCTTGTGCACCAGGAAATATGGAAATTTACTTCTCCGTGACTCCTCAAATCTGAGCAGCTGTCTAGCATTCTGAAACTTAAAATAATAAATGCTCACAAAGCAGAAGAAGGTAAGAACATATCAAGTTATTTCAAGCAGCTAATTCTTAACACTGCAATTCCCAGGTTTGCAGAAAACAACCCTTCTTGTGAGCCATTAGAGAGGTAATGTGATGTAAATGAGAGTCTGTAGGTTTAGGGTGTAGGGTCTAGGGTGCATGTCGTAGGGAGAGTTTTGTTTTGGTATTCGGCCTCGGCCGCTCAGCTCGATTCAGCCTCGGCCGCTCAGCTCGATTCAGCTCGTGTGTGTGTTTGTGTGAATACGCGCATGCAAGCCTGTAGCATGATTCCTGCTCTATTATTATATATAAATATTTTTTTCCTTTGTGGAAAGAGGACTTACTCTTACTAAAACTGAGGGAGAGTCTCCGTGAGACTGAATGTGTGAAGACGCGCTTATATGCATGACAAGCGAAGCAGAGCAGCAGACAGTGGCCGATTAATGGCTCCAGCAATACAGCGTGTGGAGAGATGACAAAAAATTGTCAGTTTGGGAATTCTAGTGTTAAGTTCGTAATGTAATGAAGAAATTGCAGTTAACATGAGGTTAAGTTGAGGTCCAACAAATGTTTAAATAGAGTACTGGTGCACTGTGAGAGGACACGGTCACAAATACGCCTTTCATAGAAGAGTCATCAGAAGAAAGCTTTTCCAGCATCCTCACCACAAAATCCGGAATTAGAAGACAAAGGAACAGACCAGCTATCCACTGACATAACAGAGAACTGCATAATACAAGTCCTTGGGCATGACAAGTGTTAAATTAACTGACTCATGTGAAAGGCAGTGTTGCCAGATCTTGCGATATAAACAAGCAACCAGCTCTATGAAAACAAGCCCAAAATATGCCCAACTGGCAACCCACCACAATCTGTAAAACAGAGGCTGCTTTTAAACAGTAAAGGTAAACATCTATTATGACATTACACATAAACAACACCAAAATTATGCTAAACATTTTAAATTTATTACTTTTAAAAAAATTTGAATAACTTAAATTCTTTGAATAACTTAAAATCTTTTAAGCTCTGATCAAAATTAAAGTGAATTTTGCATATGTAACAGCATATGCAAATGAAGTGAATTTTTATTTGGTTAATTTTTATCTCATTGTATGTCAAAGTGGATCCAAGGTTCTTGAGTTCTTCAAGGTGTTCTACAGCACTGATTGATGTGTGGCAGGCTGGGAGCTGGGAAATAAGAGATTCACTCTGAAAGAAAGCCAAGCCCAAATAAGCAACTTCACGTTCAAAAACAAGCCCAAAAAACGCAACTCGTGACTCACGAGATTTGCAAACGACTTTAGAAAGCCCAAAGTCGCTTATAATAAGCGGGCTTGGCAACACTGGTGAAAGGTTCTATGTAAGAACTGCTAAGTAAATACAACATTACGTAATGTATTATAATTCATTTGTTTTTATTTACCTATATCAGGGGTGGCCAACCCCGGTCCTGGAGAGCCGCATTCCAGCACAGTTTGGTGATGTCACTGCTCTGACACTACAATTAAACCTGCTAATTGCCTGCTGAGTTGAATCAGGTGTGTTTGATCAGGGAGATCACCAAACTGGGCAGGAATGCGGCTCTCCAGGACCGGGGTTGGCCACCCCTGACCTATATCATATAGCTAAGTAAAATTAAACAATGACCAATCTTTAGCTTTTAATCTAGTCCTATTCTCACCAAATGTTTTCTTGTGTAATAATACTGTAGTTTTGATTTGTTTATAAATTGTACTTAAACCTCCCTCCACAGTATCGTCCCTCTCCGTCATGTTTTGTTTATATTCTGACTTGTCTCCGCCCACGTCATGCCCTTGAATCACCCAGTGAACTCACAGCTGTGTTCCCCATCTCCGTTCTGATTACGTTTGGTTTAAAGGTTCCCTCGTGTGTCGCAGTCCTCGTCAGTCATTGTTTGTTGTCCAGCCAAGTCAAGTTGTTGTTTCATAGCCAAGTTTTGGGATTTGTTTAATATAGAGCCACACCACATCTGCCTCCTCCACCATTAATACCATTAATATAAATGTATTTCATCTCTAATAATAATGACCTTGTACATCCCATGAAGAATGTCAAGTATTATCAATAAATTACAGACATTCAATCACACATTTTTTTGTATTTTATTGTTAGTTTTCCAAGTAATTGAGTTCTTAATGGCAAGATAAGATCCATGCTGGTCAGAAGTGATGGCTCAGATTAGAGCAAAATATGTGATCAAGGTGAGTCGGTGCGTTTCCTTTCTTATTCTTGGCTATGACTCACTGTTTAACAGACTTGTGTAATAGGCCGTAAGATCAGGACATTGAAAGCATAGCTGGCAGAGACAAAGCCAGAAGAGCTTTAGATACACACAGACATCAGGAAAAACATTAAGGTAGGACTATGCAGAGAAGCAATTCAGCCATGCTGAAAAGCAATGCGTAGTTATTATGCAATTTTAAGGACTTTCCACATTTAGCTTTTAATCAGACTGTTAATCCACTGACTCCTACAAATGTCTCAAGTGGACAATGTGAGACAATGTGGCAAAATGAGTTATGAAGGGTCAGTTCATTTCCTGAGGATGCTCAAGTTAATCACTGTTCCTGTATAACGCATTACTGGTTCAAAATCAGACTCTAAATATGACTTTTGAAAAAGCATTACTTTCTTTACCATAAACTGAGTTAATGCATATTAGATACCTGCAGACCATCCGGGACATTTGAGCAACCTGCAGACCATCCGGGACATTTGAGCAACCTGCAGACCATCCGGGACATTTGAGCAACCTGCAG
>BRDA01053403.1:17500-21836 GCA_036984385.1 Crenuchus spilurus | reverse complement strand
AAAGTAGGTATTATTCTTCAGCATTATTATCTGCTTTAATTGTGTCACTCTGGCTCAGGCGTACGGTTAGCAGTTGAAGGTTTGTTGTTCTTCTGCTGTGTGTCGGCTATAAAGCAGAGAGCAGCATGCAGAGTGTCACAGCGTGCTATTCTTGCAGGAACCATCCACGGCCCTGCACAAGTTTTGGCCACAGCAGATGGTCAGAGTGCCAAGATCCGGAGAGGGAAAATGAACGCTTCCCCGGCCGCCTGTGTCTGAGGGCTCGCACAGTCGACTTAACTCCTAAATATAGAGTGTGAGCTCCATTCATGTAGTGTTATTGCAACGCTAATGCGCACAAGCATGGATTTGGTGTGGGAAGCCATATAGCCGCCCGGCTCCTGAATATGTATGCTCTGGAAAAAGAAAAGAGCATCAGCTGAGACACTGAGGATTTGATGTTCAATAAAAGAGTAAGCCTTTGACATGAAATATGAGAGGAGCTAGCCTCAATATAAAAGAACCAGGGAGGGAATTAGGAATATGGAGAATTCTCTCAGATGTTCAATGTAGAGGGAATTATGAGCGGGAGAGTGTTGTTATGAGTGTGTGTGTGTGTGTGTGTGTGTGAGAGAGAGAGAGAGAGAGAGAGAGAGAAAGAGAGAGGGAGAGAGAGAGATTCATAATAACACATCTTATTTCTATAACTTTAGAGAGGAGAAGAAGAATACAGAATCATGAACGTGATGTATGAGCTCTTGCATATTTCCTGTGCATCATATCTCCTCAGTCTAAACTAATACTGATCTGCAATATTTCCAGAAGTGCGTGAACACTATATACAAAACACTGTCGGAGAAGATGAGTGACTTGGAGAAGTCGAGTAAAACTTTAGCTGAAACTTTAAGTTAACTGAACCTACTGAATCATTCCTTCAACGGCAAGTAAAGAGGTAAATACATTATATGGTCAAAGGTTTCGGGACACCTGCTTATTTACTGTTTCTTCCCATATCAAGAGCCTTAAAAAGCTTTTGTTGGAGTAAGCATCTTTACTGTTGGATGATTAGCACCCCACCTTATCACCATCTTATCCCAAAAGTACTGGATAGAGCAGAGAGCAGCACTCCTCCACAGCTCAATGCTGTACCCCTCTAGCCCACGCCTGGCATTAGGCATGGTGTCAAAACTGGACAAAAGCGGACTGAAAAGTCTTCATTTATGCCACATTTTTGACCTTTGACCCATTATTTTTGGCCTAAAAATGTCATTAATCATAGGTTTCTGTCTATAAAAGAGAGAAATCCAGAGACTGATACATAAGGATACTACAGGTTCCTTCACTCTGCATCAGTGTCTCATGTTAAAGCTTTGTGAAGAGAGAGAGAAGCATTAAAGATGAGCTGGATGGAGGCAGTTTGAGTTCACATTGTGCCCCCTGATGCTCCTCTGGCCTGCAGGAAGCACGAGGCTCTCTGCATGCTTTGGTTGGGGGCAAGTCCCATATTAAGTATGTTTTCCATTGCAATTAAGGTTTGGGCCTGATCCCTCCTGACACTGTAATTGTTATTTCAAATGTGGATTAATAAATCATGCTCAGTCTAGTTAAGAATTAAAATAGGTCTCCACCAAACCATGCTCCAGACCTCTGGTGCTCCAGCACAAGGAGGATATTTACACAAACAGTCTTTCTGAAGATGCATCTTCAGTGCTTGTTTGCTCCAAGGCTTTAAGACCATAAAGGAATAGCAGGGATAGCACAGAACATCTACATGTAATGTGTGGTTCAAGAGCTGGGCCATGGAGAAAGGATTTAGCTTTTTTTTCATCTCATTGCTGTCTTTCTGAAGCCTTGATTAATACAGTATGCAAATGGTTTACCCTGGTCTCACATGATTCGACTTAAGGGCTGCACTGAATACAACATTTATGCTGAATAATGTGAACTGGCCACATCCTGGCCTCTGCCGGATCCTCCAGGGCCTGCTCTCTCCCGCGGCCTGTGCCGAGCACTTTAGCTATCACAGTGAATTAGTGTAAGACCTGTAATGCACCTTTAAGTATGTGAGCCCTTTTAAGCCACTTCGAGGTCACCTCCTTGGCTAAATATAAAGTACAACCTTTCGAACATTTATTTTCACTTGCCAGGCCAGCGGCTCAGATAGCACGCAATGGATGGTGTGCACTTTGCAGACCCTCTCCTTCTAATGGCCCTGGCTGGAGATGGAGGAGGAAGGAGGGAGCGAAGAAGCCTGACCGAAGGAAATAAATGGGCCGGTGACCACCATACTGAAAGCCACTGCAACCTTTGTCATCGAACGATACCTACATAAAAAAATAACAGCACGGACACAACTTCACAGCTGACAAGGGGCCCCAAAAAAGATTTTTGATGCAAACACTGTGGGACTGTCTTATAAAAAAGCCAAACAAGCTTTTAACCTTTTCTTCTAGGCCCCCTAGTGGGCAGGATGCAAACATCAAGTGTTCAGTTAGTGTGGACACATGAGAAAGAGGAGGGGGAGGGGCAGCTGACCCTGCAGCTACGGCTGTACAGACCTCCTCACAAAGACGATTGAGCTGACACTAAACTCACTACATACCGTCAACTCTGATCATGTTATAAAATAACCTACAACTGCCACAAATAAAAAAAATTTACAGTCTAAACAGAGTAAACATGTTTTAGTAATGTTAACTAGCTTGCTCAATTCTGTGTTGCGTTCAGGTTTTTAGATCTAGCACATCCCCATGGACATTAAATCCATCAATGTTGTAAAAATATATAGAGGGATCATGAAAAATGTCCCCCAAAATTAGGCAAAAATGGCATTTATGGTCACTCTGAAAAGGGGTTAAGCTCCATGTTTGGATCATTCCTGGAAACAATGGGGCAAATAGTGCGTCCAGGTGTGTTTGTGTGTGTGTGTGTGTGTGTGTGTATCTCTGGCCTTCTACAGACAGGGAATGAAAGGCCACTAATCTACTCCGCCTCTCAGCCTCTGGGCTCTTAACCTGAAAATGGATGGATGAAAGAGGAGGAGAGGCCTCAGAAAGGGGCACCTGTGTCTGCGTACAGCAGGACAGGGGGAAATGGAGAGAGCGGTGTGTGTGTTTGGGGGGGAAGGGGTAAAGTGGTAGGAGGAGAGAAATGCTGAGAGAGCAAAATAACAAAAAAAAAAAGTTCAGGATAGAAAAGTAGAGAGTACAGATGTTTCGGGGTAGAGAAAAGAGACTCCTGCTAAAACAGTCATGCCCCTCCATTCTGCCCAGTGGAGCAGAGCACAGAAAAGGTTCTTTACAGCACAGACTGCTTTTCCTGCACCCACCCTAGTCCACTTTAGCCCACCAGCACAGATAAAGCAATAAACAGACAAAGAAAAGGAAAACAACAAATACAAACACGCAGTCATATGTCAAAAATCAGAACAATGTAAAGCTCATTTTTGTCCATAATTTAATAAAAAAAAAAAAAAAACCTTGTATCTCAAAAATGGTAACTTTAGAGTTTAAGGCGGATAATGTTTAATGAAGGTCATTTTGGAGCATCTCTATTGGTCAGTTGATTGTGAAACTCAAAACAAGTTTTTGACAATACATTTTATATTAATTAAGTGACATAAAGTGACATATTTCAGTCTTTTTATTTTAATGTTAGTCATTATGGCTAATAGCTCATGAAGCTAATCAAGCACCGCTTGGTCAGCAAACCATTTGGTTGTACTTTTGGTAGTAGTGGATTTTTTAAAATGCATATTAAAATGTTACTGACTTTTTCATAGAGCAGTGGTATCCTGCAGTTTGTGTTCAATAATATTGGGACGGTTGTGGAAACTGACTGAATATGGCTCAAACAGCCCCACCTACAATATTTGTCAGCCGCCGCCACTGGGTGCTCTTTAAATTGGCTAAATTCAGTAAATAGTGTCTGGATCCTTTTGGAAAGATGAGCAGATATTCCTTTACATTCATTTTGCAGATTTCTTATCCAAATGTCCAGCCAGTGGAAGCCAAACCAATACAAAGCCTGCAAGAATGTACAGCCTAAAGGATAAGAACCATAACAATGCTGAATGCAAAGTTAAGTTCAATAAATAGAAATAGACCATAAGAACAAAATATACGTGTAACATTTTTAATATTATAAAAATAAATGACAAATATTAAGTGCAGAAGGCTGTAATAATTACAGAATGAAGTGTGAATGAGTGAAGAATGATGTCATCCTATGTATTGTTATTAGAGGTAGATCTTCAGAACATGGAGCAGACAGAAGGAGAGAAAACCTGGAGTGCGAGGAAGCAGCAAGCGTGGGCATCGAAAGCTGAGCAGATGTGAAGAGGGGGGCTAAGGATGGT